>JAEMWC010001376.1:155000-177572 GCA_016490735.1 Pachyseris speciosa | reverse complement strand
ACTGCTTTGAAAAATAACCTAAACACAAGTGAGCGCTGGGCAAAAGTGCGAATCGACGCATTTATCGTTGCTTGAATATACAGCTGTAAGCACGATTTTTCGCGAGATTCTAAATTTGGCCAGATTCGGGTTCGCCTAAACACAGTGCAATAGCTGACTGAGAATCCGAGCCTTCTCGGTTCTGTAGATGATTAGTAAGCTAAGTGTCGACTGTGGCATTACCGTCTTGAAGAAGTGTCTCTTGCCAGGGATCCCTGGCCTTGGAAGGCGACTTTCAGTGAAGGAGTACTTGGAAGATGTTTAACATCATCTCTAGCAGCTAATGTGAAACCTCTTGTGATTCAGAACTCCGCGTCGTAACAGAAGTGGTGCTTGAGGTTGAAGAACCGCCACTAGAATTCGTATCAGTGGAAGCGTGGAAGGAGCAGCATCATCTTTCACCGAGATATTCTGCTCATAAACGTTCGGACAGACTTGGATCTTCGGCGTCACAACCGCGTATTTCAAAAGCTCTTCATACTCTCTTTGCAAAGAAGAGGAAACAGAACTTCCCGGCGAATCCATATCGGAAATATGTGGAACAGATGAATCAGACGACGCCATAATCACGATATTATTTTGCTTCAACTGAATTCAAAGATGGCGTCCGTTTTTATTCTAACATCTGATTGGTTTATCTATGGTATAGTTCTCCCCTGATTGGTTTATTCAGCTACGCTTTCATTGGCTAGAAGCATTCGTGCAAAACAAAATGGCGGACGAAATTACTTTCATTTTCCTATTCTTTCGCCCTCCGCAGCCTGATGCATGAAAACGCCACTGTATAATTTTTAACATGTTCAGCTATCCACGCCACAAGGGATGGCTCTCTATTGTGCTGCATGGAATAAGCGCGTTTGTTGGCAACAGAATTTACATTTGTTGACTGCTGGTTTGTTGATCTGCTTTCGCTAAGCGCTTTTACGAAAATACTCCAAGGGACTTTCCCTTCAGCTTCCGTAATCATTTGCTCTTTCGTATCATGTGATCTACACACCTCCCATTAAACAGCTAAACAAAAACGTCATAAAAACGTGGGAGCTTGTGTCAAGCAAGTCGAGTCGAAGGATGTGATATATAGCTAGATAGCTACATGTAACTGGTCTTTCATGACGACATCGGTAGTCTGAAGCTACCACGATGATGCATCGACAAGAAAGCGCTAAAGGTATGTGCTCAGTGAATTTTTCAGAAAGCACGATCGAACAGTATTGCTTCTACCTTTAAAACTGCGTCACCCCATCGATTCGTTTAAATATACACATCTGTGCTATGTATAGCAATTTGATAAGACGCGAAGGTTAGTTACATTTAAGTTTTATTGTGCGAGTTTTGTTTAAACCATTTGGGTGCGAAAGATTCATTTTGCATTTTGCAAATGTGTGTTGCCTCTAAAATTCTAGCAAGCTAATCTTATCACTCAACAGCTCATAAATATTATTTTTCTTGATAATCTCTCAGTCATGCAATCGGTTTGCATTCATCTTATAATTCTATCATCTAAATTTTGTCCATCTTTTACTGTTGGTCCTGATAGATTATAAGCTTAAGATTATAAGCTTAAGATTTGGAGAGCCACATGTTGAGGAAATGTGCAACTGCTTGGAATCAGGCGCTGTGTGTTTACATTATTATGCATTCCTTTTTTAAAACAGAAAATTAAGTTAGAAATTTCTAAGCATGCATTTTATTATAAAGGCGCAGTTATTTTTAGCTCATAAGGTTTTAGAATTTTTAACATTCTACCGTTTTTTTACCATTTCAGGTTACTTTCTGTTTTTTGCTTGTATTGTGTTTTTTTATTAACATATTTATTATTTAGATATAGGCCCACATTGACAGCAGTTGTACAACTGAAGTGGTTACCCTGTATGAATATATCAATTATTATTATTATTATTATTATTATTATTATTATTATTATTATTATTATTATTAACAGTGTTTTCTCTAGTGCTTGTTTTCAAAATTCTAAAACTTAAACAAAGGCACTGCTAGTAGGCTCAAAGGCACTGCTAGGCTCAAAATGATATAAAACCAGTATTTTCACTTTAGTTTCAATTTTCAGGTGCAATTAATTAATGTGCGTGTAAAAGTGCTATCTTAAACTAGTCTGAAGCAAAATTCATAGCAATGCTTCAAATGACTCTTGTACATGGCTGTGCATTACTTCTTACAACTTCAGTAGGGGTCGGCAGACCCATACTATTCTTGTAATTTCAGAAGATCGATTGTTCTGTAGTGTAGTAGAGAACCAGAAATCGTTCCACTGCAATGTTAATTGTTTTTTTTTGCCTCCTAAACCATTTAAGACTTATTTTGTTTCCTGAATCTTATTCATACATGTGAACCTATTTTGTCATATTGGTGAAAACCAAACGAAAAAAAACAAAAATTCATGTCCATATACAATACGACCCAGAACAAATTTTACTTTAGGAAGGTGATTTTTTATTTGACTGTATTTATTTCATGGCTGTAAGGCTGGAATGCGATGAAGTAGCACATAGTAGTTGTTTTTGCCAAAAAAGTCAGAAACTGTTGGTTGATTTCATTTGTCTCAGAGCTTCAAAAAGAAATCTGGTTTTGCAATTCACTTATGTTCAGTTAATTAGGCAAAATTCATGTATGCTATTTGTTGTATGCAGTCCATTGAATCACAGCATACATGTAGATCTAAACGTTTTTAACGTGAACGAACTAAGTTTTACCCAAAGGATAGTAAATTACACTTTGATGGAAAACAAAACAGGTTAAAGTGTGTACTTGCTAATTTGTCACTGATACATGTACCTGTGTATATCTTTTGAAATATTTTTCAGGGCTGCGTCCTATTGCATCTCATGGCCTTAAAGCAGAAACATGTAAGATAACAATCCTTAACACCTGTCGCCATCATATTGTGGGCCTTAGAGGTTCTTTGCAGGAGGAATCACTTTCATCTCTGCAGCCCTCTTTTCCCGGTTGCTATGTACAAGTTCAATTTGTTATTGCCCTTGGAAGTGACAGTACACAAGAGTTGTTTGATTGCCAAATGACTCCCACTGGAATGCACAGTTAAAAATTATACATGTAAGCAATTTAATTTTATTATTTTTCACATAAGAACTACAGTGTATCAACTGTAGGTTAAAAACCCTTAGCTTGTCACATTTACATGTACAGTACATGTAAGTTCAGTAGATGGGTAATTAGAAGCACTAGAAATATTTCTTTACAGTCAATCTACATCCGCGTGTACCAGTATTTTCAATGGAGTTTTCAAATTTACATGTCAGTTTCAATATTGCCAGCCCGATTTCAGAGTTCTTATGGGAATTTCAAAGTAATTCTTTGAATGTTTTTTATGTTAATGTACATTTTGAAAACTATCAGTTATTTCATATGGATTGTGAATAATGCTGAATTTTTTTAAAAGTTATTCCATGTTTTTTGGAAAGATTTCCAATGAAATCTTCAAGATTCCATTCAAAATTTTGTCAGATGTTGTAATAAAGGAAATTCGAATTGTCTATTTCATACTCAGAAATACTGGTCACACGTGACATTGATTGACGGTAATAATATGTTGTTAATACTCAGGTCACATATTTTCCATGGACATCAAGATCTGCATTCAGGGATCCATATTCGCAGTCATCCGGTCGTCTGAGACAACTAAAAAGTTGTACGGATGAGTGAAATACGGTGTAACTCCAAAACTCATCCTTTGGATGAGTTAAGTTTTAGTATACCACAACTTCTTTCCTAAATTTTCATAATGTTATCATGTATGATGTACGAGCATTCTCATCACTCATTGTCCTTTTGAAACTTTCAGAAAGCAACTTTTTAATTTAATCTGCAATAAAATCATATTTTTGGGCGCCAGATCCTTGATGATGTGGTATTTTCCTTAAAATGAATATTTCGTTTCAAGGAAAATACCACATGCAGCTCTTCAGGGAAATACCAGCTACAGGCATATGAAAATTCATCCTGCAATTATTGCAGGATGAATTTTCATATGCCTGTAGCTAGTATTTCTCTGAAGAGCTGCATTAGCACAAAACATCACAGCTGTTCGACAGCTGATTGAAACAAGGTGTGGTGATATATATTTGGAAGGTGTTTTGCCACTTTCAGCCAAGAAAAGAAAAGTGAAGCTTAGTTGCTTCTGAAAACTGAGAAGCCAGGTAGGGATATGAACAGCTGGAAGAATGCAAGAGTGCCTTCTTGCCTTTGTGGCAAACAAACAGACCATGGCTGTCGTTTGTGGCATCCACTGAGTCCACATTGCAAATAGTTGCAATTGGGGGCACAGAGTTGCGCGAAATTTGCAAGACGGCTTCAAAATCAGACTGAAGTACTACCCAGAAAAATGTGTTTGTTGAGGGCTGCTCTTCACTTCATTTAGAGTCCATAATGATTCACAAGACCACCGCAAACCATCATTTCAAGTTGCAAAAAATATATAAGTGTGTGTATTGCATGATGGAAATAAAAAGGAAAATGTTCCAGTTACTGAAATCTTATCACCCCTCTTTTTATAATTCTGCACTTTTTGCAAGGGCAAGCAAAATTTTGCAGGGGCAGGTATATCACCTGGCATACTTGCCCTGCTGACTACTTTGATAAAAAACGAATATGGATCCCTGTGCATTACATCATGTGTTCTCTCATCCCTCATTTATTATTTGGTGCACAAAATGTGTATCATATCAAAAGCATGAACATGAAGTTCATCTGACTTTTGTGCATGCTGATGTACCAGATCATAAATTATGCAAATCATGTCACTAAATAATTATGCAAAATTAATTATATTCATGGTGAAATCATTATGATTGCTTTAATTTATGATAAAAGTTTCTTTTACTGATTATAGAATTCAGGACAGCGCCAGGTGTATGTGATTGAAACTGAAGTGCAGCCACCTCCAGGACCCACATGTACATGTATGGTACAAACCTCAAGCAAAGAATGTGTTGGAAAGGAGTTACCCCCTCATGAAAGGAACTTTACTTTCCTTCTACCAGCGGATATCCCAGGGATGTTCCATATCATTTTCAAGTTCAGATCACTGGGAGGAGCTGGAAGCAACCAGTTTGGTGAGGGATTAATTGATGAAACAAGAATCTCTGTCGTCACTCATTATGCTCCAAACGGCTTGCAGAATTTTTGCGATGGCCACTCCTTGCCAGCTTTTGATGTCCCAATTCCCAAGAAGCCACTTGTCGGTGAGTTTGAAGTAGTCAATATTATTACATTATTTTTTAATTATAGCAACTGCAACTGACTGCGGCATGTTGGGAAGTATGTTCCTAATAGGAAAATTGCTTGAACTACTTGTAAATTAACAAAACATCATTAATTGTTGAGTAGATCAGTCAGTCACATGCTATACACTGTACACTATACATGTATGCTGAAACATTATTGCATGTCTCACAAGAATAATAATAATAATAATAATAATAATAATAATATTTTTTTAATGAAAAGTCATCTTACTAATTAAAATATAATCAGCAGAATCCAAATAAATCATTAGACAACTTTACATGTAGCTTAACGAGCTTTTAATGTGGTCATGGCACCTTTATAAAGTGTTGAAGCTAGAATTCAGATGTCACGTTGCCTACAATAATCAGCTAACATCAATTAGTTACATGATAAAATATCCCACTTTAAAACCCAAGTCTCAGTTGCTTTTATAAGTGCAGGGGTAGATAGACAGGTAGATACATACATATACCTGTATTTTCTCCAAGTTGAGGAGGCTAATGTTAGGCCACTTAGTTTTGCAATGCAATATTCATTCCAATTGGATTACATGTGTAATGTTTTTATTTATTCTATCATGTTAATTTTTTTGTTGGTAATAACAGGCATCCTTGGGAAACCAGAAGGACAGAAGATCCTCCAGTATTTTCAAGATTTAGTGGAAAATGGTATGTAGACGGCAAATTTAATCACTGACATGCAATATCAATATTGAAGGGTGTTACACAAAAGGGGCATATATCGCTTTTTTGCCTTAAAAGCCAAATCACAGATAAACTCACTCAACTTTGGCATACAGACTGGTTATGGTGTCAGAAATGAAGTTCTACACTTATTTTGTGATTTAAAGGCCTGGATTCAGCAAATAAGCATGACTTTTGCCTACAACTGGACCAACTCAAAACTAAAGAAATCAATCTTGGCTCAGCTCCTTTGTTTCTGTTTCTTGAATTTTTGGGAAAAGTCATAAGCTAATCCTTCGGATCCTAGCTTTCTAATGGCAAAGTAAGTACATAACTTCATTTCTGACACCATTTCTAGTCTACTGTATATGCCAAAGCAGATTGAGTTTAGAGATATTTTGGATTTTAAGGAGGCTTGAAAGGGTTTTTCGTTGCTGTACATAGTTGCTGTGAAATGATGGAATATTACAAAGAAGGAAATTTATTATACAACTTTACTTTACAACTCTATTGTTGTGCTATACTTTGAGGGTACTGTACTTATGACATCATATCAGTTACCATGGTAATGCGCCAGGTCCACAAAAAGGTCCTTTAAATTTCCGTTTTTTGTAAATTATCTGAAAAACTAATTCGGTGGCCTACCGTTTTTATTTCTTTGTTGGAAAGCTCCCTAAATTCTTTAACTTTAAAGACAGTATGAAAAAAAGTTATCTAGTATAATTTTTGTATTAAAGAAAAAAACTCATTTTATGGCTTACAGAAAATTGTACTAGATAATTTTCCCCAAAACTTTTATATTTGAAGTGCCATCATAAATGGTGCTTGCATGCAAAAAATCAGGATAGGTCACCGTGCAAAATTTATAGCTAAAAACAAAATGTTTTCCGCAGATTTTAATTCCGGTTCGTGTGATTTATGCAGCATTTGACTTCCAGTGTGCTGCGCGCTCGACTTTTTAATTGTGATTTTTCAGCTGATGTGTGCATCTTAGATATGGCGATGGCGAGTGCAGCTAAAAACTCTTTCCAGCCTCCTTAAGGCAAAAAAGCAATAATTACACCCCTTTTGCAGAACACCCTTCAATTGTCATCAAAATTTAATACGTGCAGTAGTGAGTGGAATTGTGTATGGTTGAAGACCCTATTTACTACAATAATTTTTGCAATTTCTTGAAATCAACCACTGCACCTCCACATATTATGTGACCTTCAGGAATTTTTAACTCTAAATAGTTACAATGTATTTCTGAAGGTCCATACCTTTTCATTCTTATATAATTATAATATAATTTTTGTACAATAAAGGTATTGCATTTTTTTCAGGTAATGTTGGAAATTTGCAATAACTGTTATCTGTGTATGATTACGTTTATGAAAGGCAACAGATGAAAGCAAACAACTGGCACCTGGTTCACTCACTGAAGAGGCAAATAGAAAGACTGTCAGTGAATGTGCATGTGACTTATTCTCAGAACAAGTCTAGTCCATCGCATTCTTTTACTTGAATTAGTTCTATGAAACTGTGATAGTGTTTCCTGTATTATCTATGGTTGCTAACAACAGCTGTCACAACAAAGTAGAAAGTCACAGCAAATCAAAATGTTAGTGAAATGAAGTCAATTGCTGACCGGTTAGCTCAGTGGTAAAGCACTGGGCTACTGTGCGGAAGGTCGAGGGTTCATTAACCCCTGCCGGACCAACAGTCAGGGTATTTAATAATTGAGGAGAAAGTGCTGCCTTTGTAATGACATCTGCAAATGGTTAGACTTTCTAGTCTTCTCAGATAATGACGATAAACCGTAGGCCCCATCTCTCAACACTTTTTTCCTAATAATCTGTGAGTTGTTAAATATAACCTACACATTGTTTGGAAAGAGCAGGGGATATAGTCCCTGGAGTGGTGGTCTATCTCTGCCAGCATGTGGTCAGCCTGGCTGGATCAGCTTGACGGGCTTCTTTGTAGTGAATTAGAGACCACAATAAAATATACAGCCAGAAGTCAGGCTATTTGCCGGGTGCAGGAACTTCCCTTCAAAACCCTTAATTATTAACCAAGGGCAAAGCAAAATCTGACTTAATTGTCACTAAGCTTAATGCAATCTGTGACCTGATGTGGGTTACTCCCAGGAGGAATTTATTAGTGATGCAATCGTGTAAATAAATAAGACTTTTTCAACTTTAACTTAGTATCTTGGGGATATATTTCTGATTTGTCTACAGAATGCTTGACTTTTTTTAGTTTGTAGATTGGTAGACTCTTTGTGAGGTTTGTTTGGTGTGTCTTGACTTTGAATCTGAAGCCTGCAGTTGAAGAGTACTAGTGTCATGTATTTTACTTTTTGGAGTCCAACAGTCTAATGCCTCATGTGAACTTCCATATAATTTATATCCCTGGGGAGTTCATTAAATGTTTGAGATATTTCATTCCCTTACATTAGTTGTTCTACACTGCACAGTAGGTTGTAGCTTGATTTCTTTTTGTTGCCTTAAGTGACTAAGCACTGATTTCTTGGTGTGCAAATTCCTGTAACTTATAAGTAATGATAATGTTATTATGTAGAGCTGTTTTAACAGCTCTAGTACTTAAAAGGTGAGTACATTTAGTACAAACTCACTTGTAACTCAATTTTTTTAGCTTTTGGATTTTTTCCAATAATTGTGTCAGGCAAAATACTTATTAACCTTAAGCTGTGACTAATAAGATAGTTATTGATTGCATTTTGACAGGTGCTTATCATTGTTTTAAGCGGCATCAGGGTCGTTTGTTGCAGCATGAAAGTGCCACTGATCTGCGCTTCAAGGATTTGGTTCTTGCAATTCAGCTTGAGGTATCATTTTTTATGAAAGCTACTACAATTTACCATTTTATATTTAATGCAAGCCAGTCTGGTGTATTCAAATAAAATTATCACCAAGAAGGAATTGTATGCTTCTATTATGAAAAGGTGTATTGGACCCTAATGTGGGTCAATTTAAGAGTAAAGCCTGTTTATGAGCTGCACTTCAAGCTGCACTGGTTTGTTTGTTTAGTTTTCAATCCCAATTCGCCACTTTAATTTACCATGAATAAATAATTTATAGATAATTGTACAATGTGTAGAAGGCTGACTGCAAGTTGTTAATGTCTAACACTGTTTACCTTTGGATGTTCACTGACTTAAAATTAAGTTTTCGCCTTGTTATTTAGGAAAGTCTGTTGTTGTACCAAATGGGAAATCTTGAAGAATGTAAAAAACTTGGTGAAGATGTGTGTGCCCAAGCAAATAAGTTCAACTCACCCAACTACAGTGCCATTACTGGAAAGGCAATGAGTATCATGTCTGGTGCATACAAACAAGAAGGCAACTTCGCCAAGGCGGAAGAAATGTTGGAGTCTTCTACTGAGGTTGGTCCATGCTTCAGTAGCCGTTCACTTAGCTTTCTAAGTAATGGTAGCCAATCAGATCTTGTCATACAAATGATTCATATTATTGCTATTATGAATATAATTATTATTTATTATCAATATTTTCCCGGGAGCTAATGGTGGCCACTCAACAAGGAAAACAGAAAAAGGTAAAAAAAAGTAAATTACCTTTCAAAACAAGACATCTTAGGAAAATCTTCAATTATTTTCTATAGCTCTTTGCTAGCTGACCTCCTCGTTTTATGTAAATAATTTATGGAGGCTAGTTCAATGGTTTGATTCAATGAAGCTGCTATCGGAACTTGTGGATGGTGGCAGTTACCTGCCTTCTATCCATATTCCATCTTTTCCCTTTAACACTGGAAACAATTTCGTATTTTTGTTAACTTGAATTACCTGAGTGACATAAAAAGTAACAATAATGATAACTACATGTACACGTATGTTATGCAGACCCTAGAATCAGTTGTCCCAGGCGAGGAGACTGCAATCAACCGCACTTGCGTGGCTGCCCTGTGCTCTGAAAAAGCTTCAGTTGTGGGAATTAGTCAAACAGAAGAAGAGGAAATGAAGAAGGCCACCAACGCTGTTTTGATTCACTACAGACACCAACTTGATCGGAATGTGAACAGGAATGCCAGGGGTCCAAGACGGTCGCTGATCAGGATCGTGTTCTACTACCTTCATTCATCCAGAGTGAAAGCTACTAACATGCAGATCCGGGTGTCGGACAAGGAACTACAAGAAGTGGAAAGATTTATTCAGCAGTTTCGGAGAGGCTTCTTCGGTGGCTGTCCCATGAGAGACAAAGCATTGTTTTTAAGTGCACTGGGAGACCTTTTTGCCAGAAAGGGAGAATTTGAAGAAGGTTGGTATTGCGTTGTTTGGTTAAGCAGCTAGGCAGGTATAGAATTTAGCATGAAGCTAGATCCCCCAAAATCTGACATGAACTTTGAAGCTTCAGATCTCAAATTGCCCTTGTCCGAGTCATACTTGGACCTCATTTCGGGGCGGAATGGGGACAGATTTCAAGAGCCACACTAAACTTTTTTCTCCGGGTTAAAATTAGCACTTGTCTTACACAGTAAAGTTGCTTTAGCTTCGGACTTGTGCAACTTTGTATATTTTACAGTAAAACCACATGCCCTAATCCTAATTCATTGCTAGGATCAACTATTTCTTTTAGTCTCGAATTTTGCGCTTTTATTAAATCATCCATGACATAGACGTGTTTCTAAATGTGCTGGGGATTTTTTTTGTAATTCTTTTTTCGTAGTAATCTCCAGAATATGATTTGTGAATTTTAAAACTCACGACTCTTCCATTTTCCAGTAAAATCCCATGTAATCGATTTACTGCACATCCACCATCTTAATACTCCTACAGGTATCAGTGTTGTAACCGAGGCTTTGGCAATAGCACAGGAACTTCAGCTGAGCGAGGATTTAATTGGCACACGTGATCGGCTGCAACAGCTACACCTGTTACGTCAGAGAGCAGAGGAGAATGGACGGGTGCCTCTCGAAATACCCGAGAGGAGACTAGAGAGCAGTCAGCGCTTCCGAGAACCGCCCTATGAAGTACTGCAGGGATACCTTGACAACCTTGCACGTATATCAAGATCTCGCTTGTGATGCAAAGTATAACATCGGCGTCTAAGAAAAATACGTTTTCATGTTTGACCACTTTTTTGGTAGGTTCTTCTGCTATCATCAATAACAAAGCGAAACCGAGGACCGAGGTAGTTAGAATTTCTAACAACAAAGCAACAAAGGACTGTGTAACACTTGTCAAACAAAGAGGTGTCGGTAGAAATTTCAATTCATCAGAAAGTGATAGATATTTCTTGTTTGCTTATCCTTTTTTAGATTCATTTAGTTCTTTCTCCCTTGTTAAACTTATCGTAAGAATATCTTTTGGGTATTCAGGGACATGTCACTGCACTTGAGCGACATCCAAACTCATGTTAACGTTTGTAATACCCTTGCAAGCTTAAGTTTGACATCTGGTGCCCATGTTTTAAAGACTGAGAAAAGTGAAAGGGATGGGTTGGATTTTTAAGTCCACTCTCGGAAATGACAAATGTAAATCAAAATGAGGAAAGAGCCTGGGATGCATGGCCTTTAGATGTGCATGCATTTACAGGATAGAGAGCCATGCCAGTTTGCTTCTATCAGATATATTGTTTGAACATATTTTAATGTTTACATATTTGTACATACGTTTATGTTTACTCCATTATAGGAGATTTTTTGAGAATTAAGATGCTCTATATTATTATTGTCGTCAGTTTTGCGGACACTTCGACAGTTAAAACAGGAAAACAAAATAAAAGAACAAAGCAAAGTTAGAAAAAATAACACATTAAATAGGTACAAAGAAATAATGAAGTAAAAGGAAAATTTTGCGCGCCCATTTTTGAGGGTATACGATGGTAGTAATTTTTATATATAAACACTAAAAAAGACATATGGGTTATTGGTCAAGCGTGGGGTCAAGATGGCGGGATATTGGCCTTGTTCTTTTTTTGCGTGTTTATGGACCGAGACGAAGTCGAGGTCCATAAACACGCAAAAAAAGAACAAGGCCAATATCCCGCCATCTTGACCGAGCAAGCTTGGTCAATAAAGGATTTATTACATGACTCAAAGGACGCTATGAGAAGCCAGTAAAACGCGGGACGAGCGGGCTATCCCGAGCGGTCAAGATGGCTCCATCTTGACCTCGCGGGTAGCCAATCACAGCAGGAGAATTGATTCATCTTCACCTCTCAAAGAGCCAGTCATATAATAAAGTAAAAATAAAGAAGGTTAAAAGGGATTTTAATATACGAAATAGACCTCTACGTGTTATCGACGCTAAACGTATATTTTAAGCTCGTATGCGGTGAAAAAGTCATTGTAAATACGTATATTTGGTAGTTTTACATTTATACGATTGTACATATTTGCAAACGTTATGAAATACAGTAAAAACGCGCAAATATAAGAACATAGATTTTTCCAAGTTAGCCCAAACTGGTTGTTATGTAAATGAAGCTTACCGGGAAATTAGGCTAAACAGGTTCATAATAGGTTTTTATTTTCTTAAGAAGAAAGCGCGGAATCATTTCGGTAGGTGTGGTATATCATTTATATAAATTATGCACAAACTATCTCCTAAATGAGAGTATATGTACTTATACAAGCCCTACACTGAATGTAACTATTGACTGTAATTTGATTAAAAAAAGAAAAGAACCTACTTTGAAATCTCTAGCCTAAATAGGTTCTTATGTAAAGGGAGTCTAAATCAAAAATTTTAGCCTAACAGGTTCTTATACGCGTTTTTTACTGTAGTATTCTCTCTGCATTCATTGCTGTTTAGAAAGATACATATTACAGAGGCAGATGAAACAAGGACTTCAAGAAGTATGTAGAAATATCTGTTCCAGTCCTTTGTAAATAAAGAAGGTTAGAAGTGCTCGGTTGTTTTCTGCTTTGTTTCACATTACCGTGGTTTCCAGTAACATATCTGTTTGAAGGCCAAGTGATGTTTCCAGGTTTCAGGAAGTAACGCTTAACACGCCAGCTTTTGAATCTCTTCACGGTGATCAATTTACTTAGTTGATAATTATTGAATTTTGATTACACTCCCCACCTATGATGAAGCGCCAACGTTTGCTTAGAAACTGGTCATCACTCACCGCCACGACAATTTGTTTCCCGTCAGAATTGTAAATTAGTCCACCGTCGAGTTGCATGAAAAACATGGCGGATATGGAAAGCCAAATGGTGCAAAATTCAAGGAGCAAAATTGGCGTCACATTCAACAAATTTCCTATGAAGGTCAAGAGGGATTTCGATCAAGCTCAACAAAATCAAATCAAGCTCAGCGATTTTCTCTAAAGGCCAAGACATCTTTTAAACAAGCTCAACTAAATAAAGTTATCACATTCAACAAATTCCTTTCAAGACCAAGAGATATTTGAGTCAAGCTCAATTAATAAATTTAAGTTACTTTCAACGAAAAACTTATCGCAGTTTCAAGCTGCGTTCGATATCAACCAACAACTTGGCCTTTCAAGGTCAAGCCGCGATTGCCATCACGCTCAACGTAACCAAATTCTTGCATCAACAACGGAAATACGTTGTCAACAACTACCGCAAACACTGTCAACAAAGGGTTTACCCAAAGTATGGAATTCGGAATCCATAATCTAATGTGAACTAGATGTTTGGTAGAAAATGTCGAAAAAAATGTCGAAAAAAATTCCCTCCTTCAAACGAAAAAAATAACCTCTGGCACCCAGGGTACATGTTATCATGTTTATCATACGAACAGAACGCGACCTCCATAGATCAATTTATCATGCCGAATTTAGTATATCGGAAAGTTTCGGAAAAATCCGTCGCAAGCTCATGGAATTAGGGGACCCCAATTTTACAACGAATTAGTACCTGTTTTTATATGCAGATGATACCACGCAGTGCTTCCGGCCTTCAAAATCATATTGATATTGTTCAAAACTATTGAGAAAACTGGTATAAAAAAAGGTATTAAAAATTAACCATAGGAAAACGTAACCGTTAAGTCTGCAAAAATAAAACCGTGAATCAATAAGTGAAATATTTTCTTTATAAATGGCAATCCCATTGCTTAGGCTTCACAATACACTTATCTCGGCGTGGCATTTTTCCACAGAAATAGAAGTTCTTCAATATCAAAAAGTGCAACTGTAGTTGGGAAAACTTGAAGATTGTTTTTTTGCTTCTAATCAATAATTTTGATTTTCATACACCAGTCTCTATTACTATGTGCAACAAATTGAATGCGATACCCTATTTCTCCCCATTAATTCACAACAGTGGTGGGCGCTCCTGTTCACAGGGATCCCAGTAGCTTTATGCATTTCAATTCAATTTCAATTCAATTCAATTTCAATTTTATTCAACGTATTTACCAAGTAGAGCCTGATAATATAAAAGTAGAACAAAAATAAATCAATCAATCAAAAATAGGTAATCAGATACAAACAGATACAAAAGGTTCAGTCCGTCTCCGCCCACAAATAGCAAAGGCTAATCGCGGTGGGCGGAGCAATACGCAGTCCATTGTTAACCGATCAACTAATCACATTAACAAATAAAATAAATTACAAAGGAAGTACAACAACTAAAAACAAGATGATATGAAAACGAAAATAGGCGGATAAGAAGGTTAAGAAAGTCTAACAAAACTATCCTTCGTATACATAAGTTACGTAAAATTTTTAATTTTATGCAGAAGGATAAGCGTTTCAACATAATTATCCTCAGCCTCCATTATTGAGAGTAGCTAACCATGTACATGCTTTTTAAAGGCACTTTTAGGGTGTTGTCGAAATTTGTCCCGGTAGGAATTCCAGAGTTTAGCTCCAAATCTGGCAAAAGACCTTTGATTTAAGCTCAGACTAGAGGATTTAATACAAAAGTTGTCTGAGGAGGAGCTCCTGGTCCACTCTGACAGGCTGCCGGATGCAGATGGATTATTTTTTATGCAAAGATCAATGAAAGCTAACGATGTTTCAATAGGAAAATTACATTCTGCAGTTCTGGAATATAAGATAGTAATAGCTCACAATTTGGGGCCTTTTCGACAAGAGTCTGAAAAAAGCACGTCCCTGTACAGTATCGACTCCGATCCACTGAACTACTAACAAGGCATACAAAGTTTCTTCAAAATACAGCACTTTGTATTTGACTCTTTTCCGATTGAAATCGTGATATATTCAATTAACACCCAGTACAAATTGCGGTCAAATTGCGGTATAAAACAAAATGCTATCAGGGTCGTAGCGAGCATACAGGCCAGTAGGATTGTGCCGTTGTGAGAGATAAACAATTTCCTGAAATTCTTCGCGAACGTAATAAAAATAAAATGCAATTTATCAACGTATCTTGGGATTATAACAATCGCAAACACTCTGTAAGGGTGAGATTACGAAAGCAAGGGGAAATTTAGGAGCTCGCAGGCTATGAAAAGTGCTACCGCCAATCGTACAGTGGTTTAATACAAATGGCAAGACAGCGAAGCTCCTGGGCAGCTATGGCGAAGCGGAACCATCGACAGTTTCTTACAGGAATAGTTCTTTTTTTTCCTCAAATTTGTGTGCGTGGTAAAGAGGAGTTCAGATCACATTCATTCATGGCAAATAAAACGACCATTTATTTCTTAGGAAATACTGGATTATGAAACTTTTGGTTCTCTGGTTCAAAATTATGGTAAAATTCAGGGTATATATCTTGACTTCACAAACACTTATCGAGTCTGAGGAATGCATGAAATGGCGTACATACATACATACATATCCTTTATTTAAACACGATAGGGTTTAAAGCTCAAAGCTTGTGGGGTCGTGTGAAAATAATTGAAAAGTAGCACTATATTAAAACATGATAAAAACTGTAAAAATATTAGAGGTTTCAGGGGAAAAAAAAATTCCCGGGGGAACATAGCCCCGGACCCACCTAGAAACTCGCAACTTCGGCGCTCGACACATGCCTTTGGCGTGATTGCGACTCTCGCGTTAAAAACGGGCCTACAACTGTTCAGAAACTTCGCTACGCCCCTGGCCATGCTGAGTTTTGCTAAAAGCAGGCCCGCGGCCCACTGGTCTGCGTCCAGTCTAGATTTTCTTCCTATATTTTTTATATCGTGTGAATGATATATGAAATAAATCATACATGACAGCGCGAAGTAAGGCATTATTTTTTTTTTATCAGCGGTGCGGTCAGTATAAAATGCAGGATTGCAAGCTAACCCTAAACTCAAACAAAAACTAATCTTTACCCTATAAATTAGCTCTAATTCTAATACTAACCTAAAACTAAGGTAACCGTTAAACCTATTTTGTTTGCTTGTGCAAACAAGCAATACAACTCAGCCTGATTAATCGATGAAAATCAGTCATCGATTAGCTAATCGATTAATCAATAATAATTAATGGCATGAGGCAATCAATAGAGCGATTTTCAATCGAGTGTTGTAAAACCAAAACCAAAGCAATTACTCTGATTAATCACAACAGACGCGAAAAGCACAATGAGCCAATCAGAATTTGAAGCAATTACACGTAACCGACTCAAAGCGCGGGAAAATTGGTTTTGCCTCTCAATGGTTGAGAAAGTAGGCGCAAGTGTTGCCAACCAATCACAGCGCGAAGTAAAGCAAACTAAAGCAAATGCGAATTACTTTCGACACTCAATTGAAAACCACTCTATCGATTGTAACCGATAATCGATGAATAATGAATAATCGCAACTAGCTGTTCAACAATTACCTGAATCTATTACTATGGTCTACCATCGATTAACATTGATTTCATCGGTTCACTTAGTGTCTCATTTGCCGTCGCGTGGTAGCTTGTCATAATCATGAACATGTTAGATATGAGTTCAAATCTATTAGTTTGTTAGAGGCGTGCCGCTGAGCTTCTGAAGCACTTATGTATCAGTCGATTCCAAAGCGCCCATTCCCCCCCCCCCCCCCGGGAAAACGCCCAGGCATTTCACGTTGATTTTGATCAAATGCCCCGCTGTGTTTCCAGTTTAAGCGGTCAAATACCCCGCCGTCATGGCCTCAAAAAGGGTAAATCAATTATAAATCTATAGCAAATCACTCGTTGCACGAAGCATTTTGGCACGTCTCCCGCTCATAATAAATATTTTAATCTAAAATCGCTTACCTTTGCAAACCAAATCCAAAAAAAAATGTGCGCCAAACCTATTTTCCGATCAGTTTTGTCGGCCCCAAAATATTGAATAAAGGCATATCAACCGTATTTTTAGTAAACAACCGTCGGGAAAACCTACGCGGAATCTTGAAGTGAAAGGAGCGAAGCAGCTCCCGTAGTGAATGAATGAATATTTGCGCGCGAAACCCTTTGGCTGACGACCGCCGACCTGAGTGTTTAGCCAATAGTCAAATGCCCCACTGTCCGGGACAAATTTCGGCTCAAATACCCGGCGGTATGCCCGGGGGGAATGGGCGATCTTGGAATTGACTGCTATATTTAAAGAACCTGTCATTTAATCACCGAAAACAATTGTCTCTTCTATGCGCATCCTGGTTTTATGTTATTCCCGTTTTGGACACACCGCGTAATTAGTTGGGACTCAATTTAGCCAGTTATTAGTTTAGTAACACTAATTAAAGAGTATTCATTTATCAAAACGCCTTAAACTTAAATATATATTTTTTCTGTCTTATTGTTTTTAACACCCGTATTACGGATCAGACAAAAAAGCGACGGTTAATAATAGACGATAAAAAATATAGAAATGTTCGTCATGTATTAGTCATTGATTACCTGTATTTTCGATTAATTAGTTAGAATTATTACCGATTATCGTCTATTATCATCGATTACTGGTTTCATCTATTCATCAGACTGGGAATACAAGGCCTTTCAATTTAAACTTAGAAGGTCTTAGACGGCGCAAGAGCCACACCCGGGGGTGCGGTAGTCCCTGTAATGGCCTCTACGAGGAGGCTCCAGGTCCGTGGGTCATTCGTCCATTCAATTTTAAACTCAAATTAAAAATTGAAAATCGATGTCAATTTTTCATTTTCATTTCTTTTTTTCTCGCGAAATCCATGAACGCGTAGTTGTAAACATTTAACCGTTTTCACGTTTATAAGGAACAAAAATAACACTAAGACTTTTATTTTTGTGCAGTTACCACTGAATAGAAAATCAAACAAGCTATGGCATTCATTTATCAGCAGGAAAACTACTGTCGTAATCTCGTTTCGTCTACGATTACATGAATTTAGAAGAAAGTCCAAAATTGAAAATTGCAATCAATTTTCAAATTTTTTTTGGTGTGCGAAGAATTGATCAATCATGCGCATTCAGAGTAACAAAAGTATCCAAGAGGGGGTGGGGGAGGGAATGCTTTGCCGCCATTTTGAATGCTGGAAAGGCCCTAAGAGAACTAGCCTTAGGAAGGAAAGTGAGAAATTTAAACAGCTTTGAGCAGTCTTCACCACTGTCTCCGGATAAATATGAACGACGTGTGCGTCGAGTACTTAAAGATCTTTGCTGTGACTCAGCGGAAAACACACTCTGAAGTCAGTTTGTTGCTAAAAAAAAAACGTATCCTGATAGGAGAGGCCTTAGTTTGAGGTCAGTTAAAAAGGTTTTGTTTTAAGAATGGGATACATGTGCAAAATCGCCTGTCAAATGAAGAACTCAAGGAAGTTGTTGCTTGCGTTGGTGCGCTTGAACTGTTAGTGTTGGTTGTAAAAATAAATAAATAAATAAGATAAAATTGTGATATATTTGCTCTTTAGTCTTCGTCATTTGTGCATATCTTACATACCTCCAACTTCTCAATTTACTCCTTTTTTGATAAGGGAGAAGGAAACACTCGAGAAATTATCGATACTGATAAGTCAGACGCTGCGATGCAAAGTCTAAGATTCTCCGTCGGTTTTCTTTTTCTCGAGCGTTTCAGGCAAGAAACTGGAGGTAATAATACGTGAAGTTTTATAATTTAATAATTTAAGATGTATCCTATGGCTATTGCGTCAGTTTGTCAGGTTAGTATTTACATTTTCGATAAAATACCTTGCTTCTATTAGCAACACACTGACTTCAGAATGTGTTTTCTGCTGAGTTACAGCAAGATCTTTACTTATGAGGGACTTCAAGCAAATCACTACGGCGACCTATGCTACGGCGGCCGGAAGTGAAAAAGCCCAGAAATGAAGCAGTGTGCATGCTTGGAAATGAGCTTTCGCCGTAGCGCCAAATCCTGCAACGTGAAGAACTGCCTTCTGGCGTAGTCGCTACTATGTGAATATAAAAGTCGACTCTCCTCCTTATTCTTTGCGGTCACTAGTTTTAAAAACTAACATAGATTGTTTTTCACTTTATCAAGAAAGTATTTGAAGCTTCTGGTTTTCCAGTTAATACGTTTTCCCTGCGTTTTCTCGTAAAAGATTTCTATCGTCAGCAGAGTGTGCCATGCATAAATACGGCCGCGGAAATACTGCCAGAAAAAACAAAGGCTAGACGAAAACCGTAAGTACGACTGTTAGCAACAAAGTTAATGAAATGTCACTGAAGGTTGTTTACGCAAGAATAAAATATCTAAAACGTTGAATTTGTTGATTTCTTGTTAAATACGGCACACAAGAAGAAAAATCACTTGCAGCGAACTCCGATCTTCAATTGTAGTTTTCTGTTTTGTGTAGAAATCGCCCTCCGATGATGTTTTCTATCAATATTCTTCTTGGCAAACGAAAGATTGGAATTTAAGTACAGAAATTCTTGCACAAAGTCTCTCTCAAAGAAGGAAATTGGTTTCTATTTCCAGTGCCGTTTTGGTTCGTTCTAGATAATCTCGTCCGCTGTGGCAAATTAAGTTTTACAGTCTAAAGCAGTACTGAATTCTTCGTCTGAAGTGAAGCCCATATTTTTCTTTCATGTGACAACTACGTTGTTTTATGTATTCGCTTCTCCAAAGGAGGTCATAACAGTGAAAGCAAGTGAGCCGTAGTCACTGCTTGCTTAAAGTTGAAATTTGGAGGGCTACGGTGACGTACTCTCCCGAGGACTCCACATCCACGACCGCCGTAGTAGAGGTCGCCGTAGCGATTTGCTTAAAGTCCCTATTATAGGACCAGTACGGCCCCGCGCGCTTTTCATTCCAAACTATTTAGAAAATTCCCGTATGAGAGCCGTGCATTTTATCAAAAAACGTTTCGATCCCGAAAACTCCATTAAAGTTAGTTGTCAAAAATTCAATTTCTAATATTTTTAATAATCTCTTAAGAAAGCACCCTATATATAGTTGGCCCAAGACGCTAGTACCAATCGACTGAAAACGAAATTGAAAAATACCTCTCGGGCCCGAAATAATAATAAAATAAACTCTATTTATATAGCGCCTATATCACTAGCTGTTCTAGGCGCTTTACAACACTGACCGGGGGACTTTTGGCAGACTGCTTATAACGCAGTTTACAATTAATGAAGTTGAGTTATGAGTGCCCCCGTAATATCAATATCAAATTAAGTCAGACACTAGGGGTGGTCACTGCCAGAGTTTTGTTACGTCCCTAGTGGTTCTTTTACGTCCCACAGAATCAGAGAATTATGAAGAGTTGTGAGACGGGGCCTACGGTTTATCGTCCTTGTCCGAGAAGACTAGAAAGTCTAACCGTATGTAGATGTCATTACAAAGGCAGCACTTTCTCCTCAATTATTAAAGACCCTGAGTGTTGGTCCGGTCGGGGTTTGAACCCGCGACCTCCCGCACGGCAGTCCGGTACTCTACCACTGAGCTAACCGGTGGGCAGCAAGATCTTTACTTATTATAGGACCAGTACGGCCCCGCGCGCTTTTCATTCCAAACTATTGAGAAAATGTTTTCTGAGGTATTGAGAAACGCAAGCCAGTGCCGAAAAATGTAGTACGGCCCTGTTAGGAACACGTATGACCCAGAGGGACACGATTTTAGAGGATTTCGTCCAGTTTAACTAGTTTATTTAACAACCAGAAAGCAAATACAAAAAATATATTACATCAATTTTCTGTGCAAATTTGTCGCTTCAACTTCTACGCCCTTCACAAAGAGTGTAAGGAGGCCGTATGATAAAACATTTACTGCGCTTGGTCCGTTAGCCATGACCTCGAGCCAAATATTTTTCTTTCCGTACCGACCTGACTCAGTCAATAAGTACATAGTTCTCGACGCTTACGTCGTCCATATTTAGCCGGAGATAGGTGTGAAGACTGCTCAAAGCTGTTGAAATTTCCCACTTCCCTTCCTAAAGCTGGTTCTCTCAGGGTCTTTCCAGCATTCAAGATGGTGGCAAAGCATTCCCTCCCCCACCCCCTCTTGGATACTTTTGTCACTCTGAGTGCGCACGATTGATCAATTCTTCACACAAAAACAAAAATTGAAAATTGATTGCCATTTTAAATTTTAGACTTTCTTCTAAATTCATGTAATCGTAGATGAAACAAGACTGCGACAATGGTTTTCATGCTAATTACTAAATGCCATAACCTGTTTGATATTCTATTCAATGGTAACTACACGAAAATAAAAGTCTAAGTGTTATTTTTGTTCCTTATAAACGTGAAAACGGTTAAATGTTTCAAAATACGCGTTTATTAATTTCGCGAGAAAAAAAAAGGAAAATCAAAAATTGACATCGATTTTCAATTTTTAATTTGAATTGAAAATTGAATGGACGAATGACCCACGGACCGCTCCACCCTATAGGGGTACCTCTTTCACGCTTCAGGTGTATGAAAGGGTAGGGATTTCACGAGTCGAAGTATATGAAAGGGTAGGGAAATCTGTCATTTAGGTATTTAAAAGAACGCACATACCCTATGACTGTACTGTTCGGTACATGAAAATGACAAGAAGACTTCCATTTTCCAAATGGAAGGTATACGAAAGGGGTACCTTTTGTCAATGGAGGGTATACGAAAGGGGTACCTTTTCTGCCAAAAATGGTATATAAAAGGGTAAGGGGTCGGACCTCGGGGCGCCTCCCCGTATTAAATTTTATTAGAACCCCCCGGGGAGCCACATCCCTTGATAAGCTCCCCTAATGCAGAAATGTACTCCACCTTGCACCTTCCGTGGAATCCGTCTGTACACACACCAAAATACTCGCAAACAGTCTTTAGCATGGTGTCTTTATGTGTTTTCACTGCACAGCAAAACTTACTTCTGTCCCTTCGGTAACTTATGTGGACCCCGTGGTTTCTCTGAAGTGTTACACAACATCAACATATTGACAACTGATCACGTGCGACGTGCCGGCTTGGGGCTCTCGCTCTGAGTTTGCTAAAACTACTGTGGTTTCTTGCCAGGGAAATATCCGATTTACTAAATTCGGTAGATAAATTGATCTGTGGAGGTGTTTTTTTTTTTTTTTTTTTTTTTTTGCTTGTCGAAAATACGAAAACTTGTTGATATTGCGTGACATCGTCGAAGTCGTGACTCACAATCAGTATATGCGACATGGTTTGGCGCACTCAATATGAGATTGCTAAATCTCTGTGGTTTCCAGCCAGGGAAAACTGCCTAAGGTAAGGAATATTTCCTAAGCATTCAGTAAATTGACCTTAACTTCGTTGTTAATACGGCCATTGTAAGAAACAGGGTTTTAATGTGAAATTCGGCGA
>JAEMWC010001376.1:115000-150000 GCA_016490735.1 Pachyseris speciosa | reverse complement strand
TAATAAATAAACAATATGCCTAAGCTTCAGGGCTGTGCCACGTCCCGTACTCAAGTTATTCGTAAAAATGTACCACTCAAACTTATTGGGTTTAGTATCTGTAGTATGGAAACGCCATGATGAAGCCCATCTTGATGAGCTCCAACATGGCGGCCGGAAACAAGTGAAAAACATCTGGAACTTACTTTGGCTATCTCAAAGGCCTTCTTCGCTCTGTTGAACCTGCAAACTTTCACATAGACGGTTCTCTTGTCATATTGGCTTTTAAAACCTCAAAAACACACGGTGAATCGATGTTTTCATGTACGTGATATGCTTGTGGGTAGACATCTGTTATGTCACACACTGTGAAAAACTATCAAATTCAAACTACTCTATTTAAAAAACAAAGCATGCTACCGAGCTGAAAACATGGAAGCAGATTCTTTTCTAATATGTCTTTAAGGTGATGAAGATAAAAATGCAAAAGTCTGTTTACTTTTGATGACGTCATGTGAAAACCAAGAATATGCTTTGTGCAACGGCACGGACAATTTGTCCACAACAATACTAAACCTTTATTTAGAATCGCTTGGCATTTCTGAACAAACTCTAAATACTCTGGTGAGGTTTCGTTGATAATTTCTGCAGATATTCACCGGGAGTTGACTCAGTGTGTCAGAACTTGAATATTTTCTAAGTGCCGAAAACATTGAGATTTCACTCTATGCCCAAGCTCGACAGTAGTTGCTTCTACTTTTAACCCAAGGCAATATTTGCAATCGCTTGAGATTTCTAAACAAATGTCTCATGTTCTTAGGGGAATTAAACGAGCTCTTTCGAGAAAATTGGTCAAAATTTCTGACTGCCGGGTATCTAGTTTTTTGAAATCAGTTCCCGGTTGCCGGGTATCTAGACACGTCAATCAGCTGAACAGAAATTAAGCTTACTGTCGCAGAGAATTGCAAAATGTGCGATGTTGGTGAGAAGCAATCCAACAAATCTTTTTTTTTTTTTTGGTGAGATCAATAACGATCCTTTCAGTTGAATTTACTCTGCAACGAAAAAATGTCAATAAGGGGATAGATTCCATGTTTAAACTACAAAAATGCAAGCAGGAGTGAAAACGGCACGAAAAGCTCACCTCGTCTTTAACCCATTGGCACCCGTGCCGGCCAAAACCGGCCGTAAAAAACCCCCATGCCTCAAAACATTGCAACTCTCTCAATCGCACGAATATTGCCTTAACTGTTAGTTGTGAGCACGAAATGGAATGCCCTTTAAATTTGGATATCCAATAAATGCAAGAAACGTAGCGATTTTTACCAAATATGGCCTTTTGAGTTTGGACAAGAACGAAACTGGCCGTTTTTAACGTCAAAGAGAAACAACAAAAATGCCCCTTTTTGCCTTCATGTTTTTTTAGGGAAATCATCGTCGAAAAACCAAAACTCAACCATCATAACGAAATTAAGTCCTTTTTCTAGCTTAGAAATGACTTTTTTTGTTCATATTCTTCTCCCGAGCGTAGATACAGCCTTTTGTTCCAGTGCATTCGGGCCTTCCCGACATTTTCCACATCTTGAGCGCATTGCATGCTGGGAACTAACGAGAATTTTTGACAGCGCCCGTTCCTTCCCCCAATTCTTTCACATATAAACTAAGTCTACAGCCACTCCGACCTACCGCCAAAATTTCCTGCTCCTGGTCATCTTCAGTACACAGAAATTCCAAAATATGTGGCGGTAGGTCGAGAAATTCATCAATAGTCGAGTCCCAAAGGTACTAAGTGTTCGACCGGCCAAATTCCCAGTTCGTCGAGTAACAAGCCAAATTCAACAACAAAGTACATCACCTTGCTCGATTCTTTGAGAAAGTGGACTCTTAGCTACCGTCACGCTTAATGATGCTCATCAGGCAGCCGCTAAAGATGAAAAATGGCTGTAAATTTAGCAGAAATCGCAAGCAAACCGAACTTGGGCCATTGCTGTCGCTTCACGGATAAAAAATAGCTACGTCAAAATGACGTTTTCAGAAACCTTGAGCCTCCAGTGGCTTAGGACAGCACCACTTTTCCCTGGTAGTTCAAATAAAGAGTCACGAATTGCTATTCATCGTTTATAGGTGGAAAATCACTCCGAAAATGTAAAAACCTGCGGTAGTCAATGGGTTAATCCCCCCATTTTTCAAGTAGTGCTGTGCGGAAAGATCACGTGACTAATAGAGAACCTCGGCCAATTGATAAAAATGGCGCGAATGTAAGGAGGATTAAAAAAGAGACAAAATATATAGATATCAGTTTAAAAATATTGACTGGTTATTTGTTTTCTGTATGGTTTTAGAGATATTAAAAAAATAATAACCTCTCGAGATTTTTGCCAGTTACTCGTTTTCTCGTTACTCTGTCACTCGTTACTCTGTTACTCGTTTTAGTAACATCCGAATACTTTCAATGTTTATGGGAATGAAAGCGCAGTTGAATATTTGAATGTGAAAACTGCATATTTGAATATCGCAATTGAATATTTGAATGTCAAAACTGCATATTTGAATATCATAAATGAACTTTCAGTTTTGATGGGAATCACACTCCATAGAAGACCTCGCTGTGAAGTAGACGTTTTTGCGACACAAAAGTATTAAAGATGCAATACCACTTAGTCTGCTGCAAACAAACTTCCAAAAAGCTAAGGCCTACGCTTCTGTAAAACAAGTCAACGTTCGTGACTCACGTTGTTCGAGCTAATTTATCGCAAATATTGGCTCTTCTCAGATTTTTCGCTGTTTCAATGCCCTGCCCCTCCCCCTCCCTCTCCCCCTCCCCCCTCCCTCTCCCCCTCGCCCCTCCCTCTCCCCCTCCCCCCCGTCTCCCCCTCCCCCCCTCTCCCCCTCCTTCCCTCAAATTGTGTTTTATACGATAAATGGATGCGTACCAGAGTACGTGAGGTCATTCCGCCTGACTGAGCATCGTTGATTGGTCGTATTTTCGCGGAATCTACACGCTTATAGTCCCGTGACCGAATTATTATTCCGCATTATATTTGGTCATTCGTCGCTACAGTTTGCTCTGTAGGGAGTGCAGCTTCAATGAAACCGAAATGAATGCCTTGGCCTCAGTTGTGCTATTCATTGTTGTAATAGCAGCCCTAATCCGGCTACGCGAAGCTTTTGAAAACCTTGACCAGAAGGTCCGAGTAGCAACAGATAGAGGAAAGAGGACAGATTTTCGGATGTTTGGGGAGGTGTTTTCTAAGGAAAAAGGTGAGAGCAAATGATTTTCAAAATAGGTCCTTCTGTCGAAGGCACCTAGGTGTTGTTGTGTTGTTGCAAAGGTGTTGAGACATCTGTATGTTGTATTCAAAAAGATATTTAAACGATGTAATTTGTCAC
The DNA here is from genome assembly GCA_016490735.1 of Pachyseris speciosa. Classification (NCBI taxonomy): domain Eukaryota; kingdom Metazoa; phylum Cnidaria; class Anthozoa; order Scleractinia; family Pachyseridae; genus Pachyseris; species Pachyseris speciosa. Next base: position 146,631 of record JAEMWC010001376.1, on the reverse strand, counting down.
ATCAGAAATGTATGAGGAAGCTAGAGATAATCATGGAAAAGAAAAGAAACGAGACCTTCAATAGTTGGCGATGAAGTTTATCATGGAGTTCTCAACAATTTATTTGCTTCTAGATTTGACTGCGTTCTGGTTGTTTACAATGCTCACGAGTGTTCAATATCGGTTAGTTTTAGCTATGCATGTCTAACAAAGCGTGACCGTAAAATCCTATTAAATGGCAAAACCAGAGAGCCCACTATGAGAATACTATTACTTTATAAGCTTCTTAATAACATTTTAGCTGTATCTTTTTAAAGCAGTTAATTTATATATATATATATATATATATATATATATATATATATATATATATAATTTATACATACTCTTTTATTTTATGTTATACAGGGCCCCCGTTGATACCAGTCCTGCGACTGAAGGGGTCACCCTGTTTAAATATCAATTATTATTATTATTATTACTATCCTATACCGTTGAGTTCTTGACATGAAACAAGTAAAGCTGATACGTTCCATAAAATCCTTGTTGTGTTTGGGGCTGGTTGCGGGAAAGGCAGGGGGGAGGGGTTAGTTTGGGTCGAATGCCATCCTACTTTTGGGTGGGGTGAAGCTCTCACTTATCTTAAGTTCCCTTTGAAACGCAAAAAGCAAGCATCAAACGTCACCAAACCTACAATGTGGTATTCTTGGAAATTCAAAATGCATTAATAATGCATGAGCCTAACAACTTGTTACGTCCACTAAAATCAGTCACGTGCAGGTGTTTTATACCCCGGCGTACTAAAAGCCTGGGGGCGGCATTTGATTTCAGTCCCAGGGGAGAGCGCGGCTCATTGTATTTTGCCTCATTGGTATTCTTTATATAAAAATTTCATCTGATTTCATCCTCATTAAAATCATGAAAAACTCCATCTGCTGTCAAATCCTTCATTCCAGCGTCAAAAACCCGTCTAAATGAGTTCAACCTGTAAAATAATACACAAACATCAGACAAAATTGTTATTTACAGTCCTGGATAAAAGCAAACGAAATTTAAAACAACTACCTGTACTCATTCTTGTCCATTATCCTCACTGCATCAGTACCATTTGTCTCTTCCAGACAAAATTCCACACACAATGCTGTACAGCGACCGGGGAGGATACCACTCACCATTGTCCTTGCACAATTATTCGGCTAATTTGCTCAGCCAAAAGTTAAATGACTCGGCCGTCATATTGATTATATCAGTGTCCAAGCATTGCACTTTAGACTTGTCAGTCGCGAAGGCGCAAGGCTCGATGGCTGGATTTTCCTACCATTCTGCCATTCCCGAAGAAATTTTCAAAGACCACTTTATCACTGCACGTGTTGACTTAGGGGTAGCACTTCCGATTAACTTCCTCTCTTCCTCGGTATTTTTAGGCTTCCGAAAAGCTCTGGAACAGGACGCCATGTCCTCTTCGGTCAGTAGAGGAAAAGTTCAAAACGCGTGTGAGATTTCATTTTCTTGAATAACAATTTCCTACCTAATATTTTTTCGTACGCTGATTTCTAACGTTGACAAAAGCATCATTATTATCATCTCTATTGGGACACACTTTTCTAGGAATGTCTTTGAGGACGTTCAATAAACTCGCAGCACTTGTTTTATCGGGTCTAAAATCACGAGCCGATTTTAAACCCGATAATACACTGCTGCTCGTTTATACAATAGTAGGTCAGCTGACATTGAAACTGGTTTTACCAGTATTACCGTGGCAACCATCGTAATGTTTAATAACTGAGCAGGAGTGTTTTATCAAATTTAAAACACGAGGCGCAGCCGAGTGTTTTAGGACTTGATAAAACACGAATTGCGAATTTATTGAACGGCTTAAAAAGCTTTACTGTACATCTATCCATTCTTACCCCAAAATTTAGATTTTGCGTTATTTTGGCGAAGAAAATCGGATGTAAAATTTAGCCGTGTCTTTATCAGATATAAAAACACTCATTAAAAAATAATTTCTTTTGTATTCCCTTCATGGATTATTAATGAGTTTTTTAAGGTTTCGATTATAGTTTGTTCAAGTTCGGTGTGCTTCTGAGGTTTTGGCAAAAACTGTTTGCAAATTACCGTCTGCTGTTAATTCATAGGAAACGTGCTAGTTATTTACGTTTGACTGTCATCTCGGAATTCTGGAGGAGGTCGGAATCGTTAACATAAGTATTTTGTTTCGGAAACAGTGACATAAATATTGATTAAAAATGTCTTCGCATTTGTAACCCCATTTGTAACCACAATGGCGTTGCAACTGCGTTTGTGGTGTTGCAGAATCTTATTCGTCTACTTCCCAAATAGCAGGAAAAAAAAACAAAGGTTACAATGTGATTTGTTTTCTCAACCTTTGTGCACCATTTTGTTCATTCACAGCAGATGAAGCACTTCCTAATGATCCTTACATGAACTACTTACTGTGGCCACACTTCCACTTCAGTGGCACGTTTCGTTCTGATGTATCAACTGTAAATAACGATCCTTCCCGCTACGACACTGAAAACTTTGTCGCGGCAGACCTGTTGCAAGGCCCGGGAAACTGGAACCCAAAAGGCAGCGGCGAATGGAGCGTGACTGGTTCAGTGAGTCACGTGTGCTATGCCAATGGACACTGTGTGGGAGAAGACGAGGGTGATAAGGAATCCGAACCACTCATGGGGGCAAAGATACGAGGTGCCAACTCAATTCATTTACTTTTTTTAATGGTGACATGGACTGTAAAGCCTACTAAAAGAAAATATTTTAAAATCTCGCGCGCTGGCTGCTCGGAGGTGAATAGTGCTTTGCTAATCACCTCCGAGTTAACCAATCAGAGCGCTTGAAGAGCACTATTCACTTGTGTGGTATGTACTAAGTAACGATGCGATGGATTGTGATGATCACAGTGGCAGCTGTTTGACATACTCACCGAATTATTTAAATTATCTTAAATTTTATTGCATTGAGCCGTCACGACACTGCAGAGGAGACAGAATTTATTATAAATATTATTATTATTATTATTATTATTATTATTATTATTATTATCATCATTACTATTATTATTATATGGACACTATTCTCCTTACCGTTGCTCCCCCCTTGCCTCTTCCCCCTCCCCTCCCCCCTTCCAATTGCAACGTTGAGTCGAAAGAAAGATGTGTAATGTATTCAATATTGAACAGGGAGTGGCGGAGCAAGAAAGGTTACAGAAAAAAATGACATGTCTGTAAAAAGATTCAAGTTCGTTGATGGCGAAACCTTCCCAAGTAAAATTGTCCACAATTGTGGGTTTACTGAAATTTCACTTGTCGTTATAATTTATAGATGGTGGTAACGGAACGTGGGCGAAGATGGTTGACCTGGACACCGAGGCCCAATTGTTTTCTGAGATTTGGGGCTGGAGGATTCGAATTGGGAACCTGTTTTCGGCTGATTATATACCAGTCCCTTTTCAATACATATGGAAAAAGATGATAACAAACAGAGGAGGAGATTCTACACACGGGGCAGCTTACCAATCAGTTTTGTCAAATATTAAATGGAAAGACAATGGAAATGGTTCGCCATTCATCAAACAGCTCCAAAAGGCAATGAACAGTCTCAATATTGCCAGCGACAAATTATCCATACGATTTAACGTAGACATGTACCAGGGGAATTATGAGAAAAACAATTTTACCACAGGACGAATCACAGGTATAGTATTACACTAAAGGCCCGTGAATGCAGCTGCTCGTGTCATCGCCCCCTCAAGAAAGAAAAACCTTAAACTTGAAACGGACTTACGGCAATACCGTCCCTTTAGATAAGCATTTTAACGCATTGTATCGTTAATTCTTTTACATTTTTATGATCTTACATTCAAATTATTTTTATTGACACGCGTCCTCGTTGTTTTTTCATATGTCTCTCTATCAACCGCCTTTGAACTCTTAAAACATTTCACGCTTAAAATAAACCATCATAATATGCAAGCTCTCTCTCTCTCCCTCTCTGTTAATAATTCCACCAATCGAAATTCAGATCCCAGCAGTGAGCAGAGCGTCTGCTGCATGGACCCGGTTTAATGGCCCAAGCGGCTCCCACGAGTCTCCTGTAGCTCAGTGGTGAAGCATCCCAACCAGTAATCGGAAGATTAGAGGTTCGACTCCCGTTAGGAAAACTCGGAATTTTTTTTTAATATGCGTGCGATAGCTTGGAAAAATATATCAATCATTTATTCAGCACGCTTAATATGCCATCACACATCCTCTGTGTCTAAAGAATTCTTTTCCCGTAATTACTTTCAGGTACAATTGGTTTGTTAGGGAGGAAATCTCCACCGTTCTTTACCCATGGCCGCATGATGAAGTCACTGGTTAGCCATCTTCAGGATACGCCTTTTTACGTCGATCAACATCACAGGAAAGTTTTCATCGACTTTGGCAACAGTTTACCAATATACGCGAATGGAACCATAGCTACCAACGTTTTTGAGGGTCTCCTTGTTGCTATGCCTGTAAATGAAAATCCATCGCTGACGTGTTCAGATGATCTGCTCTGGCTTGGTATGGTTTATGACAAGTATCCCCACTGGTATCCAAATTCTGCTGGTATCCAGATCTTCCCGGCCCTAGGATCTCTATCAGATAACGAAATGGAAACATTGAGCAACCATCCCTTGGTTGTTGCTGAGGTACATGAGTATGCACCCTTTGGTTTAATGCATATTATTTTCATCATTTTTCTTAACATTTTCATGAGTGGCAAAAGCACAATACAGGATTACAAATCAGTACGCGCTGTGATTGGTCAATTTTGCGGGCCGTATTCTACAGTACGGCTCGCTTGACTTTATCTAGTTTTCTTTCCCGCGCGCCAGATCAATTTCAGATATATAATAAATATCTTACTAACCTCGTTTTCTCGGTCCGTACTGTAAGTTACTGATCCTTTTTTTCCCATTAATTTATGGCCCGCGCGCTTTGCGCTTGGGTCATAAATCAACGGGAAAAATCTCGGTCCTTACTTACAGTACGGACCGCGAACTCGGTTAGTAAGAGGTATTTATTGAACACATTGTTACACCGCTGTCCAAATATTAAAATATGGTCAGGGTGCACTCTGTATTTGACGTATGTACAAAACTGATATCTTGCGATACACGCAGGTTCGTGTATCGGGGAGAAAAAATCATGGCACTTTTACCAGATTTTCTGAAAAACACTCAATAAACTGTACTTCGATGATATCAATATGTTCAATAATAAAACAATCGTTCTGCTCAAGTTTACGGAATATCAATTGATTTTAGCCAAGTATTAGACTAAATCTATTCACGAAACCTGATAAGATCATCCTAGATTGACTATGATCGGTCCGCCAACGTCAACAAAAAAATAAATAAATAAACACGTCTGCGGCCTGCGGCCTCGGGCCATACTCGAGACCTCTGGCACAGTTTTTCCCAATACGGACCTCTCGGCCGGCAAATAGCATATATAAATCTATTCATAAAACCTGATAAGAAGAAGAAGTATTTTGGTTTTTTTGTTGTTTGTTGTTGTTGTTTTGTTTGTTTGTTTATTTGTCTGTCTGTTTGTTTGTTTGTTTGTTTGTTTGTCTGTCTGTTTGTTTGTCTGTCTGTCTGTCTGTCTGTTTGTTTGTTTGTCTGTCTGTCTGTCTGTCTGTCTGTCTGTTTGTTTGTCTGTCTGTCTGTTTGTCTGTCTGTCTGTCTGTTTGTTTGTTTTTTCATGTACAACAAGCATTTACCTCTAAGTTCTTAAAAGGAAAATTTAAAAAAGAAGATGCTTGATACAAGTTCAGCTTAGACCTGCGAACGTATTACTATTTATTGATCTTTTGATTCTTAGTCATCATTCATTTTAGCTAGATTGTATACAAATTTTTTTCGATATTTTAACATTTATCAGTTTAAGACTTTTTGTTATCATTTCATTTTATTGCTTGTAAGTAAGTATTGAAAAGCCCTGTTTGGGAATACTTCGAAAAGTATGTATGTACTTGTATTTCTCTCATTGGCTTTCATGACACCTTGGTTTAATTTCTAGGCAACCGGAATTTTGCCTGTGCTCAAATGTAAAAGAATACTTCTCGCGGAAGCGAAAGATGGCATTGATATCCATCCATTCAATAAATGGACGTTTCGTAAGAATCCTGGTGAAGTAGCTCCTGTTCAGCTACTTGCCACAAAGTTTGGAAAGCCTCTTCCTGGAGGGCGCATCAAAGTTGAACCGTGCAGCTGTGACGCCATATTTTCAGACGAACCTAAAATTGGCCAACCTCCCTTACCTGATCCACCAGATTTAATCACAGATGAAAACGGAATCGCGATGCTCGATATTCAAGCTAAAGATCCTAAAAATAACAGGAGTTTTATCGATGGACAGCTTTACCCATTTTTCTACTCGGTAGAAAGTCAAGACAAGAGTTGCTCAAGCATGTGTGAAACCAACCATTTGATGCTACTTAACTCGCTTTTTGTTATTCTTGTATGGGACCAATACACGCTCAAGGGAGTAGAGCCAACTTGGTTGGATGATGTATTTCCCATATTCAAGCAATACGCCAACTTGTATCCAGTGATGACTCAAAACTTTGTTGACTTAGGAAATTATTACGAAGTTGTGGAGCGTAGAAAGACCATCAAAATGAGCTTGGAACTGCCTATCTCTCATCCAAATCACATGCCCGTGACACGCGATCTCTCAGCGTCCAAACGACAGGTTATTGTCCAATGGCTTTCCAAGGAAAACCCACCCACCGGTGAGCCAAAGCACTTTTACTCGGTCGAAACCCTCCGAAGGAACCTGCAGACTGCTTTGGAACTGGAACATTCAACTATCCCCACATACTTGACGGCTTTGGCGTCTATCAAATATAGCTATAACCTTGAAATCCAAAGGGTCATGAAGACAATAATTATGCAAGAGATGATGCATATGGCCCTTGTTGCTAACATCCTTAACGCTATTGGAGGCAAACCATCTCTGCATTCAGTGAACTTCATTCCACATTATCCCTCCCGTCTCCCAGGCGGAGTACAGCCTGACCTAATTGTCCCCATTGAAAAGCTCTCGCTTGGTCTCATCAGGAACATTTTCATGAAAATCGAGCAGCCGGAACTGGAACAAAAGCGAATATCAAGTTTCAAACACGCGTTTTCATTCATGCATCGAAACAAACACTCCGGGGGGAAGGAGCATTGCATCAATATTGAAAAGGGAACGCACTGCATGCCTTCAATGCACATGGAGATCATCACGGATCCAGTGATTGATGACGACCGATCTTCAGCTTGCTTCACTTCATTTTCTAGGAAGCAATTTATTGACGGTTAGTTTGTAAATCGTGTTGTAGTTTTAATGCCTTGGTTATGGGCGAGACTGGCTCATGTTTAATTTTATCTTCATCCGGCACTCGTGGCATATAGTTGCGTCGAGCTCCGGGCCATTCCTCGACTGGAGCTTTTTAAGATTGGACAAGGTTTTTAATGTTCATACTAGGAGTAAAACCTTAAATTGACTATTCACTGAATCATTAGGCAGTCTAAAAGTTTCCTGAGCTCGGGGAGTAAGAAGTTGAAACTGATGTAGGAGTATTTCAGGATAAAGATAAAAACGAAAAAATGAACATAATTACACTGAAGCCGTTCCTGATAAAAAAAAGATATCATGGCTGTGAATGAGGTCCCGTACGTGCACGCGAGGTATCCAAAGTGCGCAAAGTGGAGTTACGGTAATGTAATATCAAGTGATAATTTGCACCGACAGTTTGAACAATTTCTCTATCCAATTCGCATGCGTCGAGTGGCATCAGACAATTTGCGAGTGCAACACAATTGCTGCACCACATCGTATGTTGCACGTAACGAACAGTGTCTGAAACGAACCTAAACGATAGTTTTCATCTGCTTCAGCGTCCTGAAGCGTTTCTTGATTTGTGGCGGTTACTAGTTTGGTTGTGGAGCTCGAGCGAAGGTTACGGTTGCTGTTAATGAATGCTTAGCTTCGTGAACGAAGGCCAAACTGGGTTGAACATAATAATAATAATAATCTTTATTTATATAGCGTTATTTCTACTAAGAAACCAATAACGCTTTACAATGATAATACGTATAAAATATATGATAATAATACATGAAAATAATAGATAATAGTAATACCTAAAATATACAAAAGACTATAATATGAATAACTAATCAAGATAAATATTTACAAGAAAAATAATTCAACAATAATAAGAGTTAAAATGCTTCTTAAAAAGAACGTTTAAAAAGAAATGTTTTGATCTGCTTCTTAAAGGTGCTTAAAGATTTAGTTTCTCTAATATTGTTAGGAAGGCTGTTCCATAACATAGGACCATTCACCGAAAAAGCTCTTCTTCCATATGTCTTAAGGTTGTACCGCGGGACAACGAGGAGTCTTTTGGAGGAAGAGCGTAAAGACCTGGTCGGTTCATATTTAGTGATCAAGTCAGATATATAGAGTGGCGCAATGCCGTGGTATGCCTTAAAAACTAGTACTAGGATCTTAAATTCAGTTCTGACAGCAACAGGCAACCAGTGGAGTTCTTTAAGTATCGGAGTAATATGTTCAGTCTTCTGAGTGAATGACAGTAAACGGGCAGCAGAGTTCTGTACATATTGAAGTTTTTGAACGAGGTTTTGTGGCAGTCCGGATAGTAGCGAATTACAATAATCAAGTCTAGAAGTCACAAACGCATGTATAAGTATTTCAAAGTGTTGATAAGATAGAAATCTCCTTATTGTAACATTGATTTAAAAACTTGGTTTAGGAGGTTCCCAATCCCTTCTCTCCTTGATCGATTGTCACCCAAGTTTGAGCACTTCAGGAAAATGAGCGAAAGTTCATAAAATATAAAATTAGCAAAATTGTGATATGATGAAGTTTTTGAACCTTAATGAATTAAAACGAAAAGTTGAATTACCAGTGATGCATGAAAATCCAAGATTAACGTCAATTCCACATCTAAATGATGAATTGTTGTTGTCGGTAGTAATACAAAGTAATGTTACAAGGTGAATTACTGATTTTGGATGAAAGAGAAGACGAAACTCAAGTCATTGTCTTCCCACAATGATATGTCATTAATGATAATACTTTTCAACATTTCCATACTAATGCAGTAATATTATTCCGGTTTAAAGACTTCAAACTAAGCCAACTGCAAAACATTCGTCGGATGGTGATCCCGCTGAGCGACCTTGGGGACACCGAGGAAGAACCAAAAAAGCAAAGCAGCGAAAAGGTAAATACAACCAAGGGGAGAATCATGCATAACATTAACAGCGCTAAGGTTGAAAGATCATTAAGTGACTTATAAACCAGCACAGCCTTATGAATTGTTCGTTGAGAATCAAGTTTTATCCATCCAAGGTTTTGGATAAGGTTATCAGCGTTAGCATCATAGTTCGAGTAAGTGAGTATACGCGCAACGCGATTTTGAAGTTTTTGAAGTTTACTGGCTAGGGTTTTGCCGCAATATCCCCAGACAGAATTGCAGTAATCAAAGTGAGGCTGTACTAAAGACATGAAAATTGATCGGAGAGTCTCGTGTGGAACGAAAGACGTCACTCTCTTCAACGCTCGAATACCAGACGCGATTTTCTTACATAAATTCTCAAAGGAGCCTCGTGTTTAGCACGTGTTTAGTATGCGAATCGAAATTAAATGAACTGTATTTCGTTTTTCGATCAGAAGTTCATTAAAACTTTTGTTTCTTTGCTTTTATCTCTATTTTAGCACGGTCATTTTCCAGGCGACGACATAAAAATTGTCAAGCATCACAACACAATAGGCGGGTTTTACAATCACATTTTGAATGCACTCGGTTATCTCACTGATTGTGGGAGAAACAACAGTATATTCACTGGAGACAAGAGCCGGCAGGTTGACTTCAGTGAATGGTCTGTGCACGGACATACCATTAAGGTTAATGACTACTTTACAGCCGTGGAAGCCATTGAGGATATCATCGATCAAGGTGAAGGTAGCTCTCCGTGTAACCCCGTTGCCTGGGATTCAGGGAGCAAAAAGGATTTGTCCCATTATTTCCTATTCTACTCCGTGGCTGAGAAGCACGAGATTCATGTGGTGGAGACAGTGACGTCACCAGACGACAGTGATGACAAAACTGTGGTAGATTACTCAAAGGTATGATGCTACTCAGGTCGCAATAATCTTTAGCTTTAAAATTTTGAAGTATTTTCCTACGAATAAACAACATTTCAAACAAACTTCATATTTTTTATTTAATCAATTTAAAAAATGTATTAGTGTGTGTTGAAGATTTGTTCTTTGTTACGGTACAAAGTACGGTGCAGACTTTATTAGCACTCTCCAAGGAGGCTTTTCTAATACTACTAAATAAGTTACATTAAAATTAGAATGCATTAAGTCAACGTACCAAGGAATTACAAAAAAGATATGAAATAAGGTAGAATTATGTGGCAATATTGTATTATGAAGTTAAAAATTCACGTAAGAGTTTACCTTCTTTTGTTCGCTTGTTTGTGTTTACCTATAGCTATATTAACACCATACTCTCTTCCTTCAGCTGTGCAATGGTACATACTACTTCAATGGTACCCGCATTCCCTTCGATCCTGATGGTGTTTGGCCGATGGTTCCCAATCCCCGGATGTCAAAATACATTGAGGGTTCTAAGGCCCATCGGCAGGCAGAAAGGTTTAACATGATCTACACGAAACTATTGAAATCACTGGAGAACGTTTTTAATGGCCGCCCTGACACACTGAAAGATGCTCTTGGGCTCATGTATTCTGTTGACCTTCACTTGAAAAACTTACTGCGCACACCCATTGACGATAATGGGGACCCGGCTGTAGGTCCAAATGCTGGCCCCACTTTCGATTTTACACCTTAGCGCACAGTTCCCTGTCATCGATCTTAAGTCTCTGTCCTGGGAAATTAAACAAATGAGCTAAAAACTACTTCTGATAGCAAAATGTCTCTTTTTGGTATGTTAGCGTAACATTAATTTAAGTAATTTCCATGACATGTCCGAGAATTATGATGACAACAAGAACTAATTTAATTTGAAGCAAAGATGTACTTAAATTGGCGTCAACTAGCTTCTCGTTGAATACATTACATGTATTCAAGGCCAGCTGATATACATTATATAGCTAGAACTTGGATTATAGCGCTTTGCTCAGTTCTTTTTGTGACTTTAGCCTTTGGTTTCCTTTATGGAGCGAACTCTAGTTGAGGCATTGCTTGAGATAACGGGTTGACAGAATTTGTGTTATTTCTCGTCGGTGTACCTGTAAAACCTTGAAGTTACAGTAAAACTATCATATTCACAGATGTTGTTTCCGTCCAATCCCTGTTTTGTAGGGTTGGGAGCAGGTCAATTGTGGGTTCATATGTTCCCATGAAAGAAATGGGTGTGAATGATGTATGAAATGAATCATATATAAACTGCGGAAATGAAATCAAATGAAGAGCGATCCTCGCAGTTGTGAATGCAATTTATGCAATTGCGAAAAGAAGCCTGAAAAATATTCTTGACCTTCCTCTCTTGTATAATGGAATTGGTGGATTAAATGCCATTTGCTCATTAAGACGTTCTTAAGGTACAGATGGAGTGAGTGTGATTGAGTGAGTGTGATTGATTGAGTGTAAGAAAAGGTAATATTTTCCGCTTTCACATTTTTGTTTCTGCCGGAGTGCCGACTTCCTGTCTGTAAATTTACATCCAAGAGAAGCAATGAAAACGTAAAACTTGTGGGATGTGGCTGGAGTGATAAGGATACTTCACAAATTAATGTGATCAAGCCACTCAAAGGGCACTATGGCCACAAGGTAGTGGGCATTACCCCTTAAATCTACCAAAACAAAGATTGCGCCCAAGCATTAGCAGCCATGGACAGCTGTTTCGGTTGTATAAGAAAGTTTATTCACAGATAAAAACACATTAAAAGACAAAGACAATAAAACAAAGGCACACGCAATATTCAGAAGTACATCAGACAGTCAACGTATATCCGGAGTAGGCGATCAGATACCTAAATAAAGTCGGACAAACACAACAGAGTGCAAAATAATCCCAAGATACCAAAAGAAAGTCCAATGTTCAATAATATTCGCGTACTTAAAAGTTCATCTCTTAGAAGAAAATGCCCTAAGCTCTTCAATCCGCTCCAAATGAGCAAGTCTCTGGTCAGCTAATTGATTTAGATGAAACACATAATCCTCAGAGCAAAAAGGGAGATCCTGAGGGATAGGCTGAAGGAGCTTTTCAGTAATAACATGACCATAGCGCTCAAGCGTACGACGGAGGCGAACATCCTTAGTCGCGGCAGCTTTCAACTTGATAAAAATAGGCGAAGGACGAGAAACAGGAACAGCAGCAGAAGTTACACTAGTGGGAGGATCAGCATCAGGAGTATCAACGGGAACATCAGCAAAAGACACGGAAGGTTTACGAACAGACCTAGGCACAGCAGAAGACTGATCAACGGGCGGATCAACGACGACAAGAGGATCAACAGGACGACGCGAGGGAGGAGGAGGTTCAGCCTCAGCAATAACCTCCTCATCCGCAGAAGCCATGTCGGACTCATCAGGAGACTCGTCACCAGAAGGAACAAAGTCTGGACTGTTATCAGGTACGTTCTCAGGTACCACGTCAGAAACAAGCACTTCTTTACGTTCGTCAGCAGGAACAGGATCAAAAGTACGGGTAGAGCCCCAAGCCTGCATGCACTCTCTGGCCTTGTGGCCAGGCTGAAGGCAGCTCCGACACAAGCCAGAGAGCGGACAGTTACGGTTGCGATGGCCAACGTTGTTGCAGATAGTTCATTGGGCAGGCTGACGTGCATACCACACCCGGCAGTCAAAACCCGAAACACGAACAGTAGACGGGATGTCTTGCATTAGAGAAATCCTGACAACACGGTTCCCATCAAGGAGGGCCGGGAAAGCGGCGTGCGAAGATCTCTGCACTACGTGGATCTCGCCAAATGACGAAAAGGACTGCTTAACTGTATCGTCTGAAACTTCAGCAGGACAGTCGCGCAAGTATACAATGCGTGACCTAGTGTCTGCGCTGACGACCCGCAGAGGAGTGTCGCCGTACGTGATACCACGGATAACCAGGTGCTCACAGTCTGCAACGCGCTTAAAGGTGAGACGAACGGCACCATTCCTTAAGAACTGAACAGCAGCAAGTTTTTCAGGTGGAACGACCTCTAACAATTGTAGTAACACCACAGACGAACGGGTACTTAGGACAAGAGCCCAAAAAAAACAAGCAAAAAATGCCAATTGGACGTCAGCCAGCTGTTTCGGCCTTGTTAGGCCTCATCAGCATGGCATAGCTAATGTTCAGGCTCAAGTATCCACATATAAATAAAACAAGCAATGAAAACGTAAAGCTTGTGGGATGTGGTTGGAGTGACAAGGATACCTCACAAATTAATGTGATCAAGTAAGCTGAAGCCACTCTAAGGGCACTAAGGCCACAAGGTAGCGGGCATTACCCCTTAAATCTACCAAAGCAAAGATTTGGTAGATTTGGTGCTGATGAGGCCTAACAAGGCCGAAACAGCTGTCCATGGCTACTAATGCTTGGGCTCAATCTTTGCTTTGGTAGATTTAAGGGGTAATGCCCGCTACCTTGTGGACTTAGTGCCCTTAGAGTGGCTTCAGCTTACTTGATCACATTAATTTGTGAAATATCCTACATCCAAGAGAACCTTGTTAACTAGTAATCTCCTTCGCAGCCGTTATTTGGGTGGTCACGCAACGCTCCTCTCCACTAACGGCTGCTCACTCGAGCTTTGCATTCCTTTCCTCAAACTGACCAATAAGGAGCAGGCTTCCATTTTCTAGAAACCTGGTCCTAGTCCTCGTCTTGTTGTGTTTTTGGCGACAAATATAACGAGAAATATGATTGGCGCAGCTGCCGAGAATTACATGCATTTTATTGGTTCTCGGTAACAGAGGGAAAGGAATGCAGAGCTCGAGTGAGCTGCCGTTAGTGGGGAGGAGCGTTACGTGACGACCCTAATAACGGCTGCGAAGGAGACTAGTTAACCAGAAGATCTGGGTAGCCTCAGCTCATACACGCAAACGTGATTTAAAATCTCTTATATTTTCTTCAAAATAGTTTTTGAAGAATTGACCTCGCCCTTGATAAACTCTTTCCTGACGCCTGGAGCGTGGCAGGAAGGAAAATGTACATATTGAAACGTCTCAGTAGGTTTGAAATGCGTTTAAATGTCAAAGACAGAGTCTTTGCTAAATTTTTCGCCTTTAAATATTCAGTTGTTGTGTCTAGAAAATTTATTTCCTTCTCTGATATTTCAGGCGTGCCTGAATTTGATGGTTGGACTGCTGCCTGTTTGCTTCTAAAACAAAACAAAAAGATTCATCTCCTCTCTTTTATTGTCCCACAAAGAGAACACGTCATCAATTTATCCCACTCAAGTAGTTTCGCTCTACTTTTGTTGATAATTTCTGTCTCCACCCCAGACATAAAAATATTTGCGAAGGCAACTGCCATCAGTGGTGCCTTTTGCGGTTCCATGTGCGGTTATCTGGGAGTAATAAGGACGTTATGTGAACATACAGGCATAATGACATATTAGCAACGTAACAGCATGAACATAACAACAAAAAGATAAAACCGATCTTTTTCTTGTGTCGCGAGTGTGAACCAGGCTTATTAAGTCTTAGTTGTTCTTATGGGAACATTTTACATCACGTGACCTATTTGACACCACCAGCAAAAAGCAATGGCCAGCCTTAACTCAAACCTAGGGTTATTGTCAAGGTTGGGGTTAGTCTTAGGCTTAGGGTAGGTTTAGGGCTCGGGTTAGGGCTAGGTTGGGGCTAGGGTTAGGGTTGGAGTTTGGACATCAACAAGTCACGTGATAAGCATTCTCACCACACTGCAACACCCTAGGGGTGTAGCCACACGGTTCTTTGTCTATTGAATCAAAAATAGTTTGCCATAAAGCTATAATTTTAAAACTGACCAACCCCTTGCTTGCACTTTGCGCTTAGGTTTGACCTGGAGCTCTTGAGCCGGGCTTGTACCAACTACCCTCCAACTCTAAATCCTTATCCTTTGCTTAGATTAACAGCAAACGTTCTAGTGTTACTAGTACTAAAACGTATGATTAGTTTCCAGCGTTTGCGATATCAAAATGTCAAACGACCGGCAAATGCAAAATTTGATTAACCCTTTGCGTCCTAACCACGCATATATGTGCGGAAAATACCGCTTTCGCTTTGTGATTTATTTCTTGTTTAAATTTTGGCAGAACGTCATCATAATGTGTGAATAGCACCAACTGGTGTTTTTTTGCAATGCAACTATTACAGCCAAAAATACCGACTACAATACCCGATTTTTGCTGCATAGCACCGTTTGTTTGGCAACAAACCCCAAAATGCCAGTCTTTTGACTAAAGAGCAGTACTAAAAATAACACATTTTCGTGGTCAACTTTTTAATAAAAAACATCGCCCAAAAATCAAAATTCTGCATTTACAGCAAATCTTAAGGCCAGACCTTGGCATCTGGATGGAAATTTTCCTCTCACTTTTTCCGCGGGCCACGCTTTAGCCATTTTATTGGAGCCAATCTCGCGTATCTCAAGTTGCCTTGTTCACGCCCCAAAAGAATTCTGGGAAAGTCAGCTATTCCACGAACATAGAACCCTTCCATTTCCTATTTCAAAGATCTTTTGCAAGTGTCGGGCCACCCAGTACTACTACGAAAATATGACGTAGATTGAACTTTTCACCAGTCAAAACTAGCCCAAATTGCCTTGGTAGGTCCTGGAATCCTTTCACAAAGTTAGCAGAGAGACAGCTTCGGCTATCATCGCCATATTGGCTACGAAGCATACTTGGCGTCTAATTCAGCAAAAAACCTTTTCTTACCTCTGGCTTCTTTAAAAGGCTTACCTTTACCCACATTCCAGCTTAATGATGCCAGCCTGGGGGCCTTTGTGGAGGAAAATGGCTCGAAAAACACTTATAAAGCGGCAAATTTACCACAATCAAGCTTGTTGACTCGGTAAACGAACAATGGCCGCTAATGTACGTGACGTCACACCTTATTTTGAGCCCACAGTGTCACAAGCCTGCAGCTATTTTCATCCTTATATGAAGAAGATTAGGGCTCCAGACTAATTGTCACCAAAAATTTACTAAAAAAAATTGCAGTAACTCAGGATTCAAGGGGTTAAAAGGAGTGCGTTGGTGTCAGCCTGTCGTATCTTTGAGATACGATTTGTGTGTTTTTGCTTTTGGCTGAAGGCTCAGTTGTCTATGAATGATGATATTCATTCTCTAGGGCCATCACAGCCAGAAATTATCCGTCGTGTGTGTGTGTGTGTGTGTGTGCGTGCGTGCGTGTGTGTGTGTGAATCTTAGTAAGTGTGTAAAACACTGGTCTGCGAGGTTGATTGGGTGTCTGAGAAAGCCATTTCTGGTTCATATTGTCTGTATGACCCCCAAGGTACAGGGTCAGTCGGTCAACACGACATTTTCACACCAAAACTTACATACCACATACGTTACGTATCATTAAATTAATGTTTCAAATGAAGAATGAAGTGAGCGTATTAAAAATATGCAAAAACGCTTTTACACCCTGCTTTCCAGCAGAAGAAAGCCCAGAAGGTTTGAAGAACACTAGCGACTTCTTTCACAAAGCGAAGAAGAGTATAGCAAAGAATTCGCACACTATTGGGCCTTCGAATCAGTATCGAATGCTCGAAATCGAGCAATATTCGACGCCATAAACCGCTCGTGGTTTGACTTCTTCATTTTTTACTTCAATGTAGATTTAGAATATCAGCTGCAGTGCCGCAATACCGACGCATTTTCGTATCGAAGGATTAAAACGGTGACAAGATGAACTCTCAAACTTCCGACTTTCTCTAATTGTGTTACCGGAAACAGTACCAAGTAGGATTAATTAAGTAGGATTTTGGATGTCGTTACATGCACCATTCAACTTATTTGTCTCCCGTTTTGCAAGACTGAAAGTGAAGCAAGGTAACTGGATATCATTACGTAATCGAGGAACTAAAATGTCGGCAAAGGGTTTATTTTTCGTCGTCTGTCTGAATGGTGGAGTCACCATTGAATTAAATAAATCGAAATAAAAGTGGTTATTCAGGAACAAAAAACAACAACAAATCTATTTTATAAGTTCAAATCAAATGCTTGATGTCGACGAAAATTCGTCTTGTTTCAAAATAGACCATAACATCTTATTAGACACAGAGAGTAATTATGCGCATGGCACTGCAGAGTACATTGAAAAATGTCACGAGAGAACACGTGGGTGAAATATTCGTGAATGTTCGAAGGGAGTCTTGGTCTCCAAAGTTACGTAAAGGGGAATCCCCGACATCGGCTTCATTTGCATTGCAAAAAAACAACCGAGCAAGAAGGCAAAACATCTTCTGAAGTTGTACTGTTGTGTAATATTCCTAGAAAACGGTCCATCGCCCTGTCTGCTGGTGTTGATTGAAGCAGTCGCCACTGATTGAAGAGTGTTTTGTTCAGTTGCGGATAAAATCAAATCAAAGGTAATATTTCAAAATCCATTGTATATTCAGCTGAATAGTGTAAGTGCAAATTCCAACTTGTAGTACTGATCTCGCGTACTCGAGATTGGTTTCCCTGAGCCTACGCTCTTAGTTAAAGCGTTGCAATCTTTCTGATCGAAATTTTTGATTTCCTTTTTAATTTCCTTTCTACAACTTCAAGCGAGAGGAAGTAACTAAGTAGGTATGCAATCTTTGTTGAGTTTGCGGGCATTCCTGTTTTCCATCTTCTTGCAAGCCAGTTTAGTCAGCGTTGATAGCAGTGCGTTTTACTCATTCTATCAGGTATGCAATAGTAGACAATAGGTTATCGGGCAGAGTCAGTTTGGGAGATGATTTGAAGCCTTAAAGGGAATGGCGTTTAATGAAATATCATCCCTCTCCCCTCCCCTATACTTTCCTACTACACGCCCCCAACACTTCTCCCATGAATCGGTGCAAATAATCCTCATCACAAAACTCGTCAGTTACTGTTGGCTTCATCGTTGCTAATACAAACAAGCTTGTAATTGACACTAAAATAGGCTCTGAACTCGAGATGTTGGCCTCTTTTCACGGAACTCTATATTTGCTGACTAATGGTAGTTGTCAAATGATAATATAAAACTACCCGAGTACATACAGGTCGTTCTATCTATTGGACCAGCAACTAACAACAGCACTTGTGAATGAATTTGTAGTTCCAGTGTTACTGTTCAGATAATTTGTACGTTTTAAATTCCAGTCTGAAGAATCGAATTTTAAATTACTTACCGAGGGTTTATTTTCTAGAGAAAAATTTTACTTCGTCAAGGTCCGCTTCATGCATAATTATTCTTAAATTTTCCCATGTATGATGCAATATGGGGTGTTAGCAGTTATCAAATAACGACTGTGTCCGAGTTAACAATGGTTTCTCACATGTAGGTAATGGTTTAATTTACGTTGTCAGTCAAGAGATAGATAGAAGATCCTTCTTTTGAAGCGCTTTGGTTAAAGTTACGACCTGCTCGTCTCAAACAAGTAGCGATCTCGGCTGAAGGTTGGTAACGACTCTTCAGAACCTGTAGCTAACACTAAAACACCGTGACTTGACATGTTAGGAAGGAATACGTTTATTCACTGCGATAGCTGTTGCAGCTTTGCACATTTCTTTTGCTTTTCTATAGCTTAACTGTTTATTAGACTCGACGAGAATGAGTCCAGGAAGGCAACTCTTCCGCCTTCAGTATTCAAGTATGGTTTATCAGTTAGAGCCAGTAGACCTCATGGTTTTTTAACTTTCGATTTTGACCAGGTAGCGAAATTCTTTGACACTGCTCGAAAGAGCACCTAAAAAGTGGTTAATTGGCCAAGTTTGAGACCTACATCTTGCAACATATCGAAAATACGATTCCACAAAGACGGAGAATTTTATAAACATTTGGTATGCTTGGGGGCAAGTTTGTGCCCCCAGCATACAAACGTCAGCACCATTTCCCGACTTTGCGAAGATATATCTTTGCCGATTTTAAAAGATACGACTCCCAATTAACCAGTTTTAAGGTGCTATTTCCAGCATTGTCAACAGAGTTTCATTACATGGGCAATATCAAAAGTAAAAAAAAACGTGAAAAGGTTTCTTTCCCTCGGTGTAACGACCCCTCCGTAATATTAAAATGATCTTTGCACCAGAGCTCGCTCTTGATTTCAAAATTAATAAGAGGAATCGGCAGTTGGAATTAGCCAGCTGGTACAAGTCCAGAAAGATATATGTCCTTTGTGCCAATATCTTTACTATTAAAGTTGTGAGAATTTCAAATTTACGTTTGTCTTTAACAAGGTGTATGTTTAACATCATTTATTATTATTTTTTTTTTTTTGGACAGGTATCATGGCAAGGCAAGAGTTACAACTCGTCATAACTGATTCCATGAGATTAAATGTACGAGGAAATTTTCAACGCCATAACTTTGGTTTGTTGAGTTTTCAGTCTCCCACATTGATACCAGTTTATTCTTTATCTGGCCCGTACGTTGTGATTAAGTGCCGGCTGGCGATTATGGAGAACACTCTTCGCGAGATATGGAGCTGCGACATGACTCCTATAGCGCATGGTTTCTCTGTTGTAAGTATGAGAACTGACACTAATAACCAAAAGTAAATGCTGAAGAATGTTCGCACTTCCGCTTTATTGTTTTCGTTTCTGTAAAATTATAATGAATTCATGGAACGAATTGTAATGTTGCGTGACGTATAATTAGGTAATAAGAGAATTGGCAACCATTTTACACTGCAAATGGAAGAGTATTGAGAATTAGCTCTTGTATGGTGTGAATAAGATGAACAAAACCTTTGAACCAATGACTGAAATAGTCAGAATCTGTAAACTAAAGATAGCTTCTGAATATAATCCTCTCTTGGAGTTACTGTCAGCCGTCAGCTTAATATATTTGTCTGAGTGTAAATTATGCAAAAGCTAGTTCGCACCAAAAATATTTTGTCGGTATTAAGTAAGTAAGTCTTTTAACCCTTTCGCTAGAACAATGGAGAATATTTCATTGACGTCCACGTTTCATCCCATGGACTGGTCCTTGTCGACACACAAGACCACGATTTTCGTATACTACACGGATCAACAGGCGTGGTTACCCTCCTACTTCCGTCCTCGCAAGCTCAGTTATTTGAAAACACAGTGAGGCTAATTTCTGCTACCAGAGGTCGCTATAGATGTGTGTCCTGTATACACCAGGTGATTTCTGTTCCAGGCCTCCAGCTGGAAGAGTACCAGGAAGGACCTGGAATTGAAAAGCCTATAAAGAAAATCAAACCAAATGGTAAATAAGAGGAGTAGCTATTAGGCAGCAGATTAGAAATTAATTTTTTCACCCTATGCTTATGGGCACAAGTAATCCCTGCTCTTTTGTCAAGATAAATTTTTCTAGGTAGCTGGGTATATGAATTCAAAGGGAGAATGTTCAACAATAATTTGATCACAAATCTCAAATTGAGTATCTCTTGAATGAAATTTACTGGGCGGTGCAGGTAGCTGCGCTCGTTATTAAAAAAAAATGGTAGTTCGCTGTAAGCCATATTTTACTCAGTACTACTTTGTTCTCATTATTTCTCAGGTATGTGGAGCAAAGCAGTGGGGATGGAAATTGTTAAGAAACTTCAGCGTCTGGCAGATGACGGTTAGAAGCGAGTTTTGATTTTAATGCGGACTTGAGATAAAATCGAAATTCATTTTCATTGGTTTAGAAGTTGTTGGTTTGCTTGCTTGTTTTCTTACTTGTTTCACTGTTTATTGTTTTCTTATATTCCATCCAAAAGGAATGCGAGATCTCTTTGTGGAAGTTCTACAGAGGCTTGAAGATGTTGCTGACGGCAATCCGCGGTTCACAGACTTGATCCCGTTGGCTTTGTATGAGGTTTGTTGTAACTTCATCGGCAATGTCTTGTTATCAGGTTATCTTTTCTTCGTTATGTTTAGCGACTTACCTTTAGTGAGCATGCCAGAAGTACCAAGAAATGAATATTGCATTGCTGTCTCCTTTAATTCACGAGTCAACGATTTACACTATCCGTATTATTTAATTTTTCTTTGAAGCTGGCCATGTTGGACTTACACGAGAATCGGGTCAAAGAAGCAGAAGAGCATACAAACAGAGCATTGGAGATTACAAAGACATACCATTCCACCAATAGTCGCTTTCTGCTTTCGAAACTGAAATATGTACAGTCTGCCATTGCTCGTAGAATGGGGAACTATTCCAAGGCTGAGGAATTGCTCGAAGATTCTGTAGAGGTAAATAGAAGACCAAACGATTACATTGTCCGTTTCTTTCCTTAAGTTACCAAAGCATGTCCTTTTCACCCTATCAAGACCGGTCTACCGGTGGACGGGGGGGGGAGGGGAGGGGAGGGGTGGCAGGAGGGGCTGGGGGGGAAGGGAGGGCAGACTCCTGTCAAAGCTGATTCCCAAAGTAACATCAATTGACTACCAAAGGAAAATGTCCACAGATAAATTTTGTAAAAGGTTTGGAAGCGTTACTCTCACCTGTTTTTATCCTACTGCCAAACATCGCGGTTTCTAAAGAATACATCTTGATTACAATGTGCAACTTGCACCTTTTTCATACGAAGTAAACTTCTGTTATCGTTCTCTTGCTATCATCCAATTATCCTCGGTGGGTTTATTTAGCTGATTATATGCCCACTGGAAAACTTGGTAGGCTCACTGTGTAATTGACTACCGAGGACTCAGAAAAACAAGAACGCCAGTATACCGGAAGAATAAATTTCTTTTGTGTTAATCCAAATGTTCGTGTTCTGTGCTTTAGCTTCTGTTGCCATGTGCTGCAGGAGAAGAAACAGCAGAGAACAGGTATTTCGTGGCGGCGTATTATGTGGAAAAAGCTGCAAGGGTTGAGATTACAGACCAAGAGCATGCCTTAGCGGAACGCTGTTTTCAAGATGTCGATCGACACCTTAGCGCTGAAACCCGTCCTATTACCAACCGTTTCCAAATAAGGTCCAAGAACAGGCAGGTCGCTTTTTACGTTAAATCCTCCAGACACGTCAAGAACCTTGATGTCCAAAAAGTGGTGTCTGAAGAGCACATGGCAAAGGCATTCCAACTTATCAGGGAAATCGAAACCAGTCTTTTGACGTTTTACCCAAAGAAACCATTGATGAGTTTCCAGATCGTCAAGACAGATTACTACATTCGGAGAGGGAGCTTAGAACTGGGTAAGAACATATTTAAGGCAATAGAGATAAAGTTTAATAAATTTAAAGAATGCACCAGGTAGAAAGATCCTCAGCCTGTGGGCATAGACCATTTTCCCTGGCCAATGACAAAATGGCTAATGTAGCCGAGTTGCGCGCTGATATTTCCCTTTACATTCAGCTTTCATTACTCAAGAGATCCCACTCCTTCTGATGGTGATATCTAAATTACTTATGTCACAGCAATATCACCGATGTTGCCTTCATTGTTCAGTCATTGCTCAGTCATTCCCGTTATAGCCAAAGTGTTTAAAAGGATTGTTCAGTTATGACCAATTGTATATGTTTTGACAAATCACAAAGAGATATCATTTCTAACCATCAATCTGGTTTTCGCACATTACACTCAACTGTGACATCTCTTCTGGAAGCTACTGACTACTTGCATTCGACGCTGTTGACCATAATATCCTTTTATCTATAAATGAACCTTTACGGAATACAAGAAACAGCTCTTGATTGGTTTAAGTCGTATTTACAGGACCCGCGGAGCAGTTTTTAAAGTAGGGGGAGGGGGGGGGCGCTCCCGCGTCTTCAAGTGAGGTGATGTGTGTTCAGTAAGTTGCTCATGCGAACACATGTGGTTAAATATGTCCTTTATTCTAATTCAATTGGACTTTACATACTCGAGTAATGCGATAGCGTTGTACTTAGTAAATCGATCAATCAAAACTGGCGAATATTGTAACATGAGGGAAGGAGACTAACTCTAAAACTAATAAAAACGCTTATAATTCCGTTTATTTCATAAACTTTGTCCAGCCATTGGCATATTTTATTAACTCAAACTGATCAAGTGATATCCTTTTCTAGACTTTTCAACTCAATTCCAGCATTTAGAGAAAGGGGTTAGTGACAAAATAAACTTTGTAGTCACACTTAACGTAATCTGTAAACGAAGGTAGAGTAATCATAACCCCAGAAGGGGGGGTACTCCCTTATATTGGCTATACGGGTATGTGCGGCCCCAAAGGATATGGATTTTTAGCATTTTCGGTCTGAAATAGGGTATCGATTTTGACCATTTTAGTCTGAAATAGGGTATGGTAGATACTTTTTCATCTTTAGGCGATAAGACCATCAACAAAAGCCCTTCTTTTGTGTCTTTTAATTATGCTTACGCCAACCGTGTACGTGAAATAGGTCTGAAATAGGGTATCGAATTTTTGGTCAGGTCTGAAATAGGGTAGGGGAAATCGAAGATTTTGGTCTGAAATAGGATAAGGGTTTCAGGAAGCGGGCCGCACACCCCCACCCAATTTTTCCGGGATGTACTGAAATTCCTGATTCGATTGTCGTTACGACCAACATATTCATTTGCCACGTCCGCAATTTGCCTGTTCTGTCTTTGTGAGTGTTTAGTGTTGTAAAATTACTGAACCTTTCTTGAGTAACTCTTCAAGAGATACTTTCATAGACAACATCGAAAACTTTAAAACGCGCCCTATATCTAGGACCGTCTAGAAGTTACCCTGAGAAAAAGGTGGAGCAGTTACTCTCAGAAGTTAAGTATATGGACAGAAAAACAGCTGTAACACAGAAACAGAGAACGTATAAGAAGCTTCTATCCTTCGTGACGCAATTTCAATCATCGTTACCATGTTTGAAAAACATACTAATGCACAAATGGCATCTAATACAAGAACAAGCATTACTCAGAGAGATATTCAAGGAATCTCCCTTGATTACTTATGTAAACGGAAAATCGCTTAAAGATATGCTTCTTTTACACAATGGGCACACAGCAGGAGTCGCGTTGATCTGGCAACTCCATTTTAATTTTCAAACAGAAGGCTACAACTAAGTATATGAATTGTAAAGATAGTGGTTTTAAAATTTATTCCATCAGACAGGATCGAAAGGATCAAATCATAAATTTGATGATTTCATGCGAGGTCCTTATATCTAGGACTTACATCTTTAGCCAAGAACTATTATTCGGTGAAAGTACTTTCTTTGGATATTCCTTTTACTTAATTTATTATTTTTCCACAAAAAGTGGGGGCGCCTTGGCCCCCCTCCGGCCCATCCTCCTGCGCGGTCCCTGATTTAACTAATTGTACACAACGATGTCTCGTTAATAGTTCTCTGTCTAGAATCTGTTCACTTAAATGCGCGGGGTACACAAGGAACAATTCTAGGCCCCCTTTTATTTCTTACTTACATTAACGATTGCCAAACTGCCTAACATTGTGCCAGCCTAGGATGTATGCTGATGACACCCACATCACTTATGCGGGCGTTGATGTGGATTCAATACAGTTAAATCTGAATCGCGATTATGGATAACCTAAATAAATGGCTTATTTCCAATAAACTTACTTTGAACACTGCTAAAACTTAATTTATGTTTATTGGCTCCAGACAAAAATTGATTAGTTTGTCGAACCCACCTGAGCTCTCGCTTGATAAGGTTCCGATAGAACACTGAAGTTTCCTCTGTCAAGTCGCTTGGAATATTTATTTTTATTGACGAAAATCTATGGTGGCATACAAACATTGATAAATTAACTAAAAAGGTCGCTTCCAGGATAGGAGAAAGAAAAAGAATTAGACCTTTTGTCCCCCCACGAGATTATATGAAACATATTTTCAAGTTCCTTTTAAGAAAAGAAAACTGTTTTTCACCCGTGATTAGAAACGATAGCCGCAAAGAGTCTTGGTAGTTTGGGACGGTTTGCCGGTTACTGGGATGTATCGCGATGACTGACTCAAAAAGGGAGAACACTATAATGCTTTTTAGTGATACCCTGTACATCCTTTTTCAAAAATATAGGGATTGAACCATCGCAAGAAGCCCTAAACATCGCCAGAGAAAAAGGATGGTATGAATACGTGGAAGTTGCTGGTCAAAGGCTGCAATTGTGTCGCACAGCCGAGCACCCATTTCGGTACAGAGAAACATCAGTCTAATTAAACAAGAAAGAGAGCATTTAAACTGAAGTATACATGCAAATGTACGTCTAGCCTCGTATGTTACCACTATGGAAATCCTTAATGTTTTCTTTTATTGATATTTTTATTACTCTGCTTATTTGTTTGTGAGTGGTAAAAACTAAGGGTACAAAACATCAGTAAGGCCAGTTGCGATCTTCATTGCCACACTGGTAGACATGAAGATCTATCCATAGGCATGAGGAGCTGGGGGGGGGGGGGAATACTACACGGAGGTGGGACTTTTCAAGGTGGGAGTGTGCCTCCCTGACTCAACTGAAGGCCAAAGGCATTTTGTTTCACACTCCGTATTCCTAATTTAAGGCCGCACGTGGCAGTGTCTGGAAATGTCCTTCGTACATATCCGCTAGTGTGGAACATTCCCTTCCGTTTTGTGTTGTTTCAACATGAGAAGAGATTAGTTATTCTGTTTATTCTCTCTTATAGTCTTTGTAGACAACAAGAAACAACAACAACAACAAACAGTCAAAAAACTAGAACATGATTTCAGGACGAAAATGGTTCGACGGTTTTGGGTGGCACACCCCCAATAGCTGAAAATTTTGTAGTAAACCGTCCTCCCTCCCCCGTAGAGAACTTTTCCTGCAGAGACCAATTGAAGGGCTCGGGGCATAACCATCCTATGTCGAATTTTGGGTTGTTTTTCGATTTTGCCTGGATTTGCCCGAATTGTTGCATGTAAACTGCAATTCGATTGAAAGAAGATGTAATGCAACTTGCAAACCACTCCCATGGAAGGTTGGTTTCTTGGTGTACGTAAGAAAAAATGCATTTCTGGATTCTGGATGAATCAGTCAAAAAAATACCATACAATGTGTTTCCATCGAATTGCAGTTCACATGCAGAAATTCAGACAAATCCAAGCAAAATCGAAAAACGACTCAAAATTCGACATAGGATGGTTATGCCCCGAGCCCTTCATATCTTTGGTGGAGTATGCTAATTAACAATGCCCAAGGGTATTCTTTGCGTGAAAGACTAAGCGCCAAATGCTCGTAACCGATTTAAGAGAACACAGAACGTTTCTGTTCAGTTAGACGTAATGCGCAATGTGTCGTTTTTGCTTAATCATAACACTCGACAAGCTCGCTTGGCACGAAAACAGTGCGCAATATTCGTGGTTGACTTAAAAAAAAACAGCACACAGTAGCCTTGGTTTATCTCAGGTCAGCGCGCAAAGATTTTGTCCGACCTGAAAACAGCACTCACTCCGAAGAGATTCAGGGTTATTGTTGGGTTTAGGTTGGACTTAACATTAGGGCTAGAGCGTCGGCTAGGGCTAGGGATAGGGTTAGGGACATGGTTAGGGTTAGTGTTGATGTTAACGTCAACGCTAGCATTAAAGCGCGGTTGTTTGAGTCCGAATCAGCTTGACTTAAGGGTTCGGCCAAGTCGAAAACAGCGCCTAGTTGCCTTGGTTGACTCTAAGTTCTTTCGGAAAGGCTTTGGCCGATATAACACAGCGCTAAAGTCGCTTGTTTGTCTTAAATACAGCGTACATCTTAAATCCAGCGTACAAAAACCTCGGTTGATTCTAAATCAGTGCGCAAAAAGCTTGCCGATGGCTGAAAAATCACAAAATATTAAAGACGGCTGTTTTGACTTGAAGAAACTTTTTGCCAAGACAACTCCTATTGGTGACCAACAGCAAAAATTTGAGTTAATCAGATGTTCTAGGGCAAAAATTAAGAGTCCTAAGAGTACGCTGTTTTCCGTCATGTTTCGTTTACTCAGAACGTTGTGTTGCGTAGTAAATTAAAACTTGCGCGTGGTTTCGTCAGTTGAAACGTTTTTGATGGATTCATTTTCATCGTCAAGTGGAAAACAATGGAATGAAAATCTTATAAAAATTAACGTAAATGACGACAGTGAAAGAATTTGACAGAAATACTTAACTCTTTTGTGAAATTAACTTGGCTCCAAAACGTAAAAAAATTTGCATGAAATTCAATCCCTTTATCACGCGTGATGGATTGTCTCATCACAATGACTGTAGTCGCGCAAAAATGTTTATCTCGCGTGAGAATACTTTTTGCTGTAGTTTATTAGCCTCCATAGAAGCAAAAAACCGAGGCGATCAACGCAAAAGTGATTTATGTGTTAAAATTCGGCAGCGTGTTTACCAAATATTCATTCTCACTTGTTCATCAGTCACGGATATGTCACGAACCAACAAGCGCGGATGTTACGGCAATTCACCGGTTTCGCAGAGGTTGTGGGTTCGAATCGCGTACAAGCGGTTTTTTTTTCCGTTTTGTTTTTTTGTTTTGTTTTGTTTTTGTTTGTGTTTTTTTTTTTCGTTTCACTACTGCTGAAGTTGTGTTCATAACTGCGGCGATCGTTCACGTTATCATCCGTTGTTTACGTAGTCTGATTCACACAGACGAATCGCGAGGAGTACCGCTTAATATTGTTTTGAATGTTTGCCGTGCGCGCCAATGCAACTTTTCCATGGATTGTGTTCAAGATAGTCATCGAAAACGGGCAGACTTCACTTCGTGCCGAATGAATTTTCGGTAGCGTTTCCGAAGTTCGACCAACTATTTCACGGCTAACAGTAAAAGCAAGCTGGGATTTCATGTCACGAGTGGTTTCAAAAAATGCGCTCCTCAAAATTAATGAACAATGGAAACCTCGGTGCAGCAGCTAGACTGTTTTCAAAGTTATTTTATAAGGTAGAGTTTTTACTGAAAACAAGTAATAATCTGCCCCAACCCACCGCCCCCCGCGAGAGGTTTTGACTTCAGACAGCGCCCTGTTTGACCGCAATGAATTCTGGGATCATTGTCTGCTCCAAGCGCGAAGAACAACAACTCTTCAAACATACACTTTTCGCCCTAAACTCCAAAAACCACTCTCGCTTTCCCAGCTTTTAGCACCGCAACCTTTGAGAAATGGAACAAGACTAGCAACGACGCGCCGCTTTTGAGAAGAGAGTTGTTTTCAGACTTTTTCCGCCTGGCTTCTACTCTGTACTCCAAAACGCTAATATCTCATCGTGATTTGGTAAGCACAGAGAAAACGGTAACTGGATTCTTTCAGAAGCGTTAAGAACTTGCGGATCTCCGGACTTTTCATGACGTCCTTCGATCACCAAGCGGGAAGGCAAACCGATAATGCAGTTAATACGTAGCGATCCGCAGCTCCAGCACTCACGTAAGTTTCGTATCCAATGAGCTTAATCGATGTTTTAACCGCCAAATTTATAGTCTACGTCACACTATCAAACAATCCTTTCTACCCGTCAATCATTTCACCTCCAGTTTTAGTTTTACTCTTCACGAATGTTCACATAATTCACGTATGAATATTAATACGGTACGCATACAAATGAGCTGTTTTTTTTTTAAAGTCAACCACGAATATTGCGCACTGTTTTCGTGCCAAGCGAGCTTGTCGAGTGTTATGATTAAGCAAAAACGACACATTGCGCATTACGTCTAACTGAACAGAAACGTTCTGTGTTCTCTTAAATCGGTTACGAGCATTTGGCGCTTAGTCTTTCACGCAAAGAATACCCTTGGGCATTGTTAATTAGCATACTCCACCAAAGATATGAAGGGCTCGGGGCATAACCATCCTATGTCGAATTTTTGGTTGTTTTTCGATTTTGCCTGGATTTGCCCGAATTGTTGCATGTAAACTGCAATTCGATTGAAAGAAGATGTAATGCAACTTGCAAACCACTCCCATGGAAGGTTGGTTTCTTGGTGTACGTAAGAAAAAATGCATTTCTGGATTCTGGATGAATCAGTCAAAAAAATACCATACAATGTGTTTCCATCGAATTGCAGTTCACATGCAGAAATTCAGACAAATCCAAGCAAAATCGAAAAACGACTCAAAATTCGACATAGGATGGTTATACCCCGAGCCCTTCAATTATAATAGCAGCGATAACAATAATGATCGTGGTGGTGGTGGTGGTGGTTCTGGTGCTGGTGCTGGTAATTTTAAGTATCAGAGGTAAAATACTCAGACAAGCATTCATTCATAAACTGTCGTTAAAAGTAAACAAAACTCAAGGTCAGCTTTGTTTCAGACTTACCATTTCAAGTTCACTAAGTAATAGGTCTCTAAGCCTATCTGAATAGGTTGTAAAAATTATCTGTACAGGCGCGTTTTAGTCATGAATTTACAGATAAGCTTAGTTTACCTAGTTGTGTAAGGATTTACGATAGCTATAGTCAAGGAAGGAACAAAAGTCGATTCGTCAGTCTGAGTTGGAGTTGCGATCGTAGCCTTGAGTTTGTCGTCTACAAGGCTGAATGTGTTGGGGTTTTTTTTAAGTTTATTGTTTCCACCTTTAAGACTGATTACTTAGTTCCCTTTTTGTTTTTCGAAAAAATGCGCACCGTCGCGGCTAGTCGTCAGCAGATAAATTTTAGGGTTCAATAGTAAAAAGTTAAATCATTTTATCGTGGTTAATAACATAAAAGGGTTATATAGTTCATATATTAAGAGAAGAGTGTGTTTCTTTTCTTGTAACCGCAGACCTGTTAGCTCAGTGGTAGAGGACCGGACTACCATGCGGGAGGTCGCGGGTTCTAACCCCGACCGGACCAACACTCAGGGTCTTAAAAATAACTGAGGAGAAAGTGCTGCCTTTGTAATGACATCTGCAAATGCGTTAGACTTTCTAGTCTTCTCGGATAAGGACGATAAACTGTAGGCCCCGTCTCACAGTACTTTCACTTAATCTGATTCTGTGGGACGTGAAAGAACCACTAGGGACGTAACAAAACTCTGGCTGTGACCACCCCTAGTGTCTGTCCTAGATATCTACCTTACGGGGGCACTCATTAGTTACTTCATTAATTGTAAACTGCACAAGCAGTCTGGTCAAGTCCCCCGGCCAGTGATGTAAACTATCCCTGAAAAGCCCCGACGGGGAGAGAATAAGTATGTATGTATGTATGTATGTATGC
Organism: Pachyseris speciosa; assembly: GCA_016490735.1. Taxonomy (NCBI): domain Eukaryota; kingdom Metazoa; phylum Cnidaria; class Anthozoa; order Scleractinia; family Pachyseridae; genus Pachyseris; species Pachyseris speciosa. The sequence goes on along the minus strand of JAEMWC010001376.1, from coordinate 116,380 downwards.
TTTATTAGTTCAAGGTTTCTACTTGATTAAATGCTCACCCGGATTAACTCACAATAGGCAGTTTAGGATCGAAAGTTAACTTTTCGATAATAATAATAATAATAATAATAATAATAATAATATTTGAAGTGCTTTAATTCTGCGGCAAATCTTGTTTTTCTTTTTTCATCTTTAATTTTAGCAACAGTTTCCATTGCTTGTCATGTGAGTTTGAATTGCTAAGAAACGGAACGAACAAACAAATGATATTAGAACTTAGGTAGGCACGCACTAATGAAGTGAATAACAAAATTCGATCGCTTAAGTTCGACTGATATTGGAATTTATTGTGACTTGATTCCTCCTTGTGTTTATAGTTTTACGATCAATTATTGTATATTTTTAATTTCAATTACCTGTAAGCTAGCTGACTAGCTAAGCGTAAACCCCACGTTAAATAAATATAGTATCGTAAAGTAAAGTAAAAGTAAAGTAATTTATTTAAGCTCGATAACGTAGGGAGTGGTTGCCCAATCTCCCGAGCCGGTGGCTCATGTAATAAACGCTCGAGCATTCCGGGTCGAATTGGAATTTAGAAGTGGCATTGTATAAAAGAACTTTATTTATTTATTCCTTTCACATGTTACTAATATATTTACTTGTAAATTATATTGCATTATAGAAACTTTACATGAAATAAAACTGGTACGAACTGAGCTGATTTTTATTGTTTGAATGCGGGACCCAAACAGTACTTTAACCCATTGGCGCCCGTGCCGGCCAAAACCGGCTGCACAAGACTCCCATGCTTCAAAACTGGTTGCAACTTTCTCAATCGCACGAATATTAGGTGGGTTCATACTAAGCTTAGTAAGTATACCTCAAGGATACCTGAGGCGTACTTCAGATGTGAACGGGTCTAATATCAGTGTAAGTAGGCTACTTTGTAGCCTTGGAAACGCTTGTTCTTCAAAGCCGCCGAAGTACACTTTCGAGTCACGTTCAACCAGGCTTACCAGCTAACTTAGGCACTATCAAAACAAATTCAAGATATTGAACGTCAATCATTTTCGCGTTTGGCGGAAATTTTGATGACACGCGATTCCAATCCCATCGTTTACAGTTCGCACTCCTCGCTAAGAAAGAAAATTTAGCGCTGGATTTGCTACTAAATTACTGAACCAGTTTTGAAGTCGAGGTCAGAGTTCTTCGTGGAGCGTTATGTTGACCGACTAGGCTCAAAATCAACAAGATCATCAGTTGTTGGTGTCTTCGTCTTATCCTAAACTTCTTCTCGACAACGAAAACGTGAAAGCCTGCTGTCGTTCAGGTAGAAAAAAGGATCGGCCAAGCTCGAGGGGCAATTTTGACGTTTCGAGGTCGCATATTTCGATGAAAACA
>JAEMWC010001376.1:52500-110000 GCA_016490735.1 Pachyseris speciosa | reverse complement strand
GCTGGAGTGACAAGGATATACCTCACAAATTAATGTGATTTGGTAAGCTGAAGCCACTCTAAAGGCACTAAGGCCACATGGTAGCGGGCATTATCCCTTAAATCTACCAAAGCAAAGATTGAGCCCAAGCATTAGCAGCCATGGACAGCTGTTTCGGTTGTGTAAGAAATTTTATTCACAGATAAAAACACATTAAAAGACAAACAAAGACAAAACTAAGGCGCGCGAAATATTCAAAGGTACATCAGATAGTCAACGTATATCCGGAGTAGGCGATCAGATACTTAAATAAAGTCGGACAAACACAACAGAAAGCAAAATATTCCCAAAATACCAAAAGAAAGCACAAAAGAAAGTCCAATGTTCAATAATATTCGCGTACTTAAAAGTTCATCTCTTAGAAGAAAATGCCCTAAGTTCCTCAATCCGCTCCAAATGAGCAAGTCTCTGGTCAGCTAATTGATTTAGATGAAACGCATAATCCTCAGAGCAAAAAGGGAGATCCTGAGGGATACGTTGAAGGAGCTTTTCAGTAACAACATGACCATAGCGCTCAAGCGTACGACGGAGGCGAACATCCTTAGTCGCGGCAGCTTTCAACTTGATAAAAATAGGTGAAGGACTAGAAACAGGAACAGGAGCAGAAGTTACACCAGAGGGAGGATCAGCATCAGGAGTATCAACGGGAACATCAGCAAAAGACACGGAAGGTTTACGAACAGACCTAGGCACAGCAGAAGACTGATCAACGGGCGGATCAACGACAACAGGAGGATCAACAGGACGACGCGAGGGAGGAGGAGGTTCAGCCTCAGCAATAACCTCCTCATCCGCAGAAGCCATGTCGGACTCATCAGGAGACTCGTCACCAGAAGGAACAAAGTCTGGACTGTTATCAGGTACGTTCTCAGGTATCACGTCAGAAACGAGCACTTCGGTACGTTCGTCAGCAGGAACAGGATCAAGCGTACGGGTAGAGCCCCAAGCCTGCGTGCACTCTCTGGCCTTGTGGCCAGGCTGACGGCAGCGCCGACACAAGCCAGAGAGCGGACAGTTACGGTTGCGATGACCAACGTTGTTGCAGATGGTACATTGGGCAGGCTGACGTGCATACCACACCCGGCAGTCAAAACCCGAAACACGAATAGTAGACGGGATGTCCTGCGTTAGAGAAATCCTAACAACACGGTTCCCATCAAGGAGGGCAGGGAAAGCGGTGTGCGAAGATCTCTGCACTGCGTGGACCTCGCCAAATGACGAAAAGAACTGCTTCACTGCATCGTCTGAAACTTCAGCAGGACAGTCGCGTAAGTATACAATGCGCGACCTAGTGTCTGCGCTAACGACCCGCAGAGGAGTGTCACCGTACGTGATACCACGGAGGACCAGGTGCTCACAGTCTGCAACGCGCTTAAAGGTGAGACGAACGGCACCATTCCTTAAGAACTGAACAGCAGAAGGTTTTTCAGGTGGGACGACCTCTAACAATTGTGGTAACACCACAGACGAACCAACCGACTTATAGATCTCCTCAGGAAACAGCAAGATCGCACTATTTGGGCACTGCATAATTTTGGGTGGGCACTATGCCGTTCCACTCCCGGCAGGTACTTAGGACAAGAGCCCAAAAAAAAAAAAACAAGCAAAAAATGCCAATTGGACGTCAGCCAGCTGTTTCGGCCTTGTTAGGCCTCATCAGCATGGCATAGCTAATACTCAGGCTCAAGTACCCACATATCCATAAAACAAGCAGTGAAAACGTAAAGCTTGTGGGATGTGGCTGGAGTGACAAGGATATACCTCACAAATTAATGTGATTTGGTAAGCTGAAGCCACTCTAAAGGCACTAAGGCCACATGGTAGCGGGCATTACCCCTTAAATCTACCAAAGCAAAGATTGAGCCCAAGCATTAGCAGCCATGGACAGCTTTTTAGGCCTTGTTAGGCCTCATCAACATGGCATAGCTAATACTCAGGCTCAAGTACCCATATATCCATAAAACAAGCAGTGAAAACGTAAAGCCTGAGTATTAGCTATGCCATGCTGATGAGGCCTAACAAGGCCGAAACAGCTGTCCATGGCTGCTAATGCTTGGGCTCAATCTTTGCTTTGGTAGATTTAAGGGGTAATGCCCGCTACCATGTGGCCTTAGTGCCTTTAGCTCATTTCATCGCTATGCGCATTTCATCGCGCGCAAAACAGCAACGGTTCAAATTGGTGACGTCACAAGAAAACTTGAGTCCTCGGTATTCCAGAGCAGCAAACCTTTCAAGGGAGACCTTCATATAGGACATCTAGATGCCTTTCAATTATTTGCATCGCAAAAATTGCAGAAAGAGTTCAAAAAAAACTTGGGTCTTAAAGGGTTAAGAAAACACTCTACATTGATGAGGAGAATTATTACACCTCTGGAGCTGATGCAACAGGTCTTAACTCTTTCTCTACCGGTCGATTTGGTCGCTTTTTGCAAATTTCGGATGGTAGAGGTCAAATCGACCTGGCTACTCCATATAAGGGGTTACCACGGCGATTTCGCTGGTCCACAACACCGAAGGCTCTATCTTTGTTGTCACGCTCGTTACGCTAGCTGTCGTTAATTTCCAAACGAACACTGCAGCTAAAATGCGTTGCTTATTTGATTTATAAGAGTGTTTTTCGAGCCATTTTGCACCTCAGAAGCCCCCTGCCAGGCATCATAAAGCTGGGCTGACGGGTAGAGGCAATCCTTTGAAAGAAGACAGAGGTGAGGAGCAATTTCACATGAAGTGGGCCTCTCAAAGTATTCGAGCGAGTGATGGCAATCCACGGAGTGAAGTTGTGTCTTTAGTCGTTTTGAGAGTGGATTCCGGGACCTGGCATGGCAATTTTGGCGAGTTTTGACTTGCAAATAATGCAGTCGGTGCAATATTTTGCCAGCAGGACCGGATGGCTCGACACGGTTCTAAAAAATGTGTGAATTGGAAATTGGCAGAGTTCCATGCCGCTGTTAGGCAAGAATATCCCAGAATTCCTTTGGGTCACAAACGTGAAAATTACAGACCGTGAGAGCAAATGAAAGAAAACAGCGTTAACCACGTCGCGCAAGAAGTGAGCAGGAAAATGAGAAACAGGTTTCAAGAAGTTGAGTCGAAGTTTGCTGCCAATGTAAACTTTTAGCTTCAAGAGGAATTTTTGTCTTAAAAACTTCAAGACAAAGTTACGTAAATTTTGTGCTGTCCGAGGGCGTTTTAGGGTTTTGCAACAGAATAAACAGTCATATTAAATGAAAATTGGAAGTTTTGTTCAGTTTAATTTCTGGGGTGATAAAGTCTAAAAAAGTGATCATTTGGCAATAACAATGATTAATTTCAACAGTAGTCCGGAATTTGGGGAAGTTGCGGGCTTTTCAAAGCATCGGTCATCCATGACCGATATTTTGGTGAGCGGTCTGGACGTCTGTAGAGCATATAACTAGGCACCCAACGAGCCAAATCAACCAAAAGCTGTACAAAGGCATTTTTAAGTACCTTATGGTGTTTGACGTCTGTTTAAAGTGATGTTTTCGTTAGCAATAAGAATTTCATCTGTTCTGGCGTATTCTTTAGTCGATATTTTAGTCCCGAAAATGTTGGGGAGCAAAATCTTCTTTGATAAAATGTTAGCTGAAATGAACTTTCCACGAACTTTCTGGGGAACCATTTTCTTTCCGAAAATGCTAGCTGAAGTTTTTGACTGCCATAAACAGAAAATACGATTCCGAAAAACCTCAGGGGCAATGCTTTCCCCATTGCGAATCTTTTAGGCCACGTTTCAGTTACGAAAATCCCGGAGTGCACTCTTTAATCGACGCCGAAAGCCTAAGGCGAGCTACCCTCCACCGAACAGATGTTTACCGAAACCTGTCGTTGGGTGCCCCTGATATAGAACTAGCCCAATGGTAAAACCGCCACTGGGTATAGAAAGACAGCGCTAGCTTGCCCATGATCCATCAGGCGGTGGGAACGGTATTTCAGATTTCTACTTTGTGACCCAAAATTGACTCCAAGGGTCCAACATCTTACAGCGGTTACCATGGTTACCAGTCACATCGCGCCCTCCAACAATTGCTTCCTTTTTCGAAAACTTCGTTTTTGTGGACGTCACTCAAATGCCGGTATCAATGACAATAACGGCTTTCCTTTAAACGAACACAAAGCAAGCAGAGCTTCCGGAACCACTATTTCAATAATGTCTATAGATTCGCAGAGTAGCTGAGTTGCTCTTTCATCTTTACTCGACTCGTCGATAAACAGAAACTGTTCTAGTTCAAACTGTGAAGTATATCGTTTGAACTCTACGCCTTTTCGTTTGCTTCGTTCACGGCCGGGCAATAATTTGTAGCTGCAAATTTACAGACACTGTACAACCACAACAACATGAGACATAAAATAATATCCTTTATTACAGGATGAACTACAAAAATTTCACTGCTTATCTCTTGCGGCTTTCAGTACCTTTTTTACTGTCAATTCCATTTGCCGTATAGTTGCATTGCATTGTACTTCACCTGCAGTGAAAACGTAAAGCTTGTGGGATGTGGCTGGAGTGACAAGGATATGCGCATTTCAGCTCCAGAGGTGTAATAATTCTCCTCATCAATGTAGAGTGTTTTCTTAACCCTTTAAGACCCAAGTTTTTTTTGAACTCTTTCTGCAATTTTTGCGATGCAAATAATTGAAAGGCATCTAGATGTCCTATATGAAGGTCTCCCTTGAAAGGTTTGCTGCTCTGGAATACCGAGGACTCAAGTTTTCTTGTGACGTCACCAATTTGAACCGTTGCTGTTTTGCGCGCGATGAAATGCGCATAGCAATGTTAGTCCCGAGGGGGGGAGGGATACGGGATGAGGTGGGACTTTGATCGACATTTCCTGCCCTGGGAGGGGAATTTTGACCAACTTTGAAGATAATGTTGGTCCCAGAGTGGGGAAGTTTGATCAAACTCGAAAACTGAAGAAATATTCATCAAAGACCGTTTCCTTAGCTTGGACTTTGCCATGCAAAATGAATGCTGCAATGCTGCCTTCTTGAAAAGCAGCAGAGCAGAGGCTAGAAACGAGTGACTTGCCATCATGAAAATACTCAGAAGTCCCCGTGAGACACGAACAGGATGTAGGAAAGAAAGGTAATGAAATTTGTCCAATCTGTTGTTACTATAAACCATCGGCTTCTTTCCGTGTTCTTTCATTCCCGTTGTTAAAAGGAAAAACTGAGATTTTTAGACCTGGAGTGTTTGTATTGTTTAAGCATTTAACAAGTCAACCAGTCTTGGATCTCAATCCTACAGTAGGGAACTTTGAACTCGAAACTTTACCCCAAGGATGGGGAGGTTTGACACAAAATTTGCGTTTCCGATCAAAGTAGAGAGTAGAGGCAAACCTCTAAACGAAGCTAGAGGTGAGAGATAATTTCACAACGACTGGGACACCAAAAGTGGTCGTGTCGAGTCAAGGCAGCTCAGAAGTGAAGTTCCTCTCTCTAGCCGTTCTGTGATGGATTCTTGGACATAGCAAGGCAATTTCCGCGAGACCATATTTTGCCAGTAGGTCCGGGTGGCTTGACTACAAAATGAAGATGGTGGGAGTTCCATTTCGCCGTGGTATCCAAATATCCCAGAAAGCAATCCGGGCGCCAAAGAAGGAAAACAGAGGCTTTCAAAAGTTTCTCGAATCAAATGGCTGATGCTCGACTCGTTGTAAGCGTGAGAGGCAAAATTGCCGATAGATGCTTAGTCATGAGGTCAAGGTTTGCCCTCATTAGAATATTTTGTTTTCCAAAGTAGATTTTGAATTAAAGAATTGAAACAAAGATGTGTGTTTTTTAGCTTTGCTCCAGGGCGCATAAAACGGCCATTTTTGGTTTTGCTTGAAAACAAATAATGATATGGAACGGAAAACGAAGGTTATTCCCAGTGTATTGGCTCTTAAAGCGTAAAACAGTTACTGGTTGACACTATAAACAGACCATAATAATCACGTCTAAATTTGAGAGCGTGGGCAGTCTTGAAAACGGTAGGCCTGTCTGTTGTACAAATCCGTACGATATACAGTAATAGCCCACGTATAAGAACCTGGGTTTTAAGAACCTGTTAGGCTAAAATTTTCATTTTAAGCCCCCTCCACATAAGAACCTATTAAGGCTAAAATTTTAAGTTAGGTTCTTATCATTGGGGTTGCTGTAAAAGTGTATAGGTAGAAACTGCTGAATGAGCTTTTTTGTAATGTTTTGTTAAGGACATATACTGTACCTGCACTGAACTGCCTATAGGCATTCCTCTATGGTACAAATAAATGATTTATACTGTATTATGAAATGATATTTATAATATATAGAGTATACACCGAATTCATAAAGATGGCCGGCGCACGGTATTGAGACTGGGGCGTGTTTAGGAGAGTCGAGGCATTTTAGGACAGACGTAACAAGAAAGATGGAATCTATTTTTTATCCGAAGACGATATCCCTGGCTCCTCATTAGAAGGACGCAAAGCATCTGAGCTTAAGAATGACGAGTTGCGATTTTGGTTGAAATGTCGCGGTGACGATGGAAAAGGTTTACGGACGAAAGCACAACTTGTTAAGCGGTAATCCTCCTTCTTTATAATTCTCGTTCGATAAGTTAACAATGTATATTCTAAACTCGCTGTCCTTTCTTAAATTTTTAGTGTTGAGGAATACGTTTCCAGCGGGAGACATCCAAATTTAGTTGATCCAGACCCAGACAAACTATACACAAAAAGATAGCTTGCCAAAGAGATGGGAGTTGCTATGGTGCAAAGACGCCCGGCAAATGACACGGCTCCTCTACAGGTGACATATCCTCAAACTGGCTGGACAACATCGCTGGAAAAAATGCCTTTCTTTACAAGAGCAGAAATGAACAAGCACATAAAAGACAGCGGGAAACGACTGGGCAGTGATGACCACCACTCCGTGCCAACAAGCTGGCGGAAAGGAAAAACATTTCTCGAGGACGAATACCTCAAAAACATTGAATCTGCAAGTGATGAAGTACATTTTTATTTTCGTTGTAAATGTTACCACTCATTCAGGAAGAATGACGAGCCTCATTCGTTGAAACTCGCATTATGCATTGTATCAGGAAGCGTTATTAATTCTGTGTGCTCATGCGTTGCTGGAAAGTCTGGGTATTGCAATCATTCACTAGCCCTTATGCTGAAACTCTGTAAGTTTTCACTCTGTGAATCGAAAACGACTCGCGACCTAAGCAGTGATGGTGATGAAAATGCACAAGCTTCAAACATGGCATAAGAGGGGGAGAGGTGACATAATTGTTCCTCAACCAGCTATGGACATCATTGTAAAAAAACCAAAGTTGGATGACAGTGAAAATGAAGGAGGTGTGAAATGCCAGAAACAATGTTCAGGTGGATCAAAATGAAGAGAAGCTGTTTAAAGAGGCTATTAAGGAAATCAACCCAAAGATGGGCCTTACCCAAATTTCAAGTGGCCAAGAAATATTGATTGACACTAAATATGCCAAGAGCCCTGTTGGTTCATTTTCTTCTTATCAACTGGCTCACACCTAATCCAACTTCGAAGTTACTGTGAACATCAGTACTGTAGCAAGAAATGATTCTGACGGCACTAAACATTTACTTGCATATCCAAGATTGCCATTAACTACGTTTGGAGAATGCCAAGCACATGATTTAGATAATCAACAGGAAGAGCTTGTGAAGAATTTGCAAGTCTCTGAAGACGAAATAAATACTATCGAGAAAGATTTAAGAGGCCAAGCAAACTGTGAACTATGGAAGACACAGGAAATATAGATTTACAGCCTCAAATTTTTATACCATTTCATGACACTTTTGCAAAGACACAAATGTACCCAAAGGATTTCAGATCAGTCCACACTTCCCATGGGATAAAATATGAACCAGCTGCCATTCATGAGTACATGCGCTACATGGCCAGTAAAGGGACACCATTACAGGTTTATAAGTGAAGAAGGAATCTTTACTGGCCTGCACACCAGATGGAAAAGTGATAGATGAAGGCTGCACAGAACCATTTGGTATTCTTGAAGTGAAATGCCCACACACAAAGTTCTTGGTATCACCAAAAGATGCATGTTCAGATCCAAATTTTTGCTGTGAATGTATTGATGGACAGTTCCAAGCTTAAAACTAATCATGCTTACTACACACAGATACAAGGTCAAATGGGAATAAGTGGAGCCAAATGGTGTGACTTTGTTGTCTTTACAAAAAAAAGGAATGTCCATTGAGAGAATCCCATTTGATGCTCAATATTGGATGGAATTAGAGATGAAACTAGTTAGATATTATTTCAGTCATTTTATTGAATATGCTGCAAAGGATTTTGGTGAAAACCGTTGAGTCTTGGTGATTTCATCACATTTACTAGGACTAAAAAATCCTAGTTCTTTGCTTGTAAACAGATATACTAAAAAGACACCGCTTGTTTTAACATTTCACAACATTTTTGTAAACAAAACAAAAAAATACTATTTCCTGATGCAACAGTTGAAGTAAGAAATACAGGCATGTTCATGTGCCCTCAGATATTAGTCAAGCTATGATGTGTGTTACTCAGATATGATTGGGTCTTGAACATTACATAAAAATCCGCAAACTGCCCATAGCTGGTTGACAACACCAAATAGAGAAATTGGAATTATTCTGTCCCAAATGTGAAAATTCTTAATTTTATTTATTGCTCCCAGAAATGGTGGAATGTTAAGAGAAACACCAAGCGGTAACAGATCTGCAATAGTGAACCCTTTATCTGCCATGATGCTGTCATTTTCATCAAAGGACAAATCAAGGATACCAGACCTTTCAACTATTGCCCTTTCTGAAATGCTTCCTGTATATAACTGGCTGATGAATGTTATTGCACCAGGAGAAATATCTACAAGACCTTTCAGCGTTGTGTGATTCTTATAGTTGCTGAACAGTTCACTGTTTAGCAACAAACTGCTAGGCATCTGGCATTTTACCTCCGTGCAGTCTATAATGACTCTGGTGGTCGGAAATTTGTTTTTGAAATCTTCAGGCATTGAGCAATCGACTTCCGCTCTTGTCGGCCATATGTTAATTGCCCCAAAACGCAGAAACATAAAATTTATCCAAGAAATGAAAGTTCTGCTTATTGTAGACTGTGAAACTCCGAACAGAAACGATAGGTGCTTTTCAGGAAGAGCTTGCCTGAGGCGACACATGACCATAAAAAACTCCTCATTTGGATTTAATGCTCTTGGTCTTCCACGCTTACTTTGTGTTTGTTGAAGACTTTGGTAGTGAGTCGCTTTTACGCTGTGATCTTCCGAACGCCAAAAACGAATATTCTCGTCTAGTTCCCCAGGTTTCAAGAAATTAAATGTTGCTTCGAACACTTTGACGTTTGGAAAACCAGTATAGAAAGAAATGGAGTGATCCTCAGAAAGATTACCTAAACAGAAGACGCTTTTCTTTAGCTTTGAACATTCGTCATTCAGACTAGCAATCTGTTCCTGCAGATTGTCAATTTCTCTCAAAGTCCTCTGTTTCTCTTGTTTCAAAACCTCATTTTCCTTACGTAACTCTTGATTTTCCATTTGCACTTTTTGTATCCTAACATTTGGCTGATGGTCATCGGCTGATGGTTGGCAAATTTGAGAATCTCCACAGCAGCTTGTGATAGTCAGTTCTAAAACTTCGTGTGACTGCTTTTCGTCTGAAGACAAGGGAGACATTGCTTGGTCGCTGCTAGTAAAGTCTTCCTGGATCAGTCGTCTTTTAGCAGGTCGTTTAACAGGACTTCCTCTTGGAGATGGCGGTGGTCGTTTTCTTGGGGAAGTGCGCCAAGCAAATTTTGTCGGAAATGTTTCATTCTTATTTTTTAGCGACCATTTGCCACCTAATCCTTTCTTAATTTCACTCGTTTCGAAGTGCAAAGAGCAGACTTCAGTTGTAGTTTCACTTCAAAGTCTTTGCTTTCGTCTCTCCGTATTTTAGCAAGCCAGACATCTCTCAGCCTCCCTTTCGCAGGAAAACCAAAAACTCCTACCTTTAGGCCATCTGGGCCTACCGTTCCTTTTTGATTGCACAAGGGAACACAACAACTTATATTAGAATTCGATTTCTTCGCATCGAAAGCCACACTACCCTAAAATGCCTCGACCTGGTGCGAAGTCCCAGGTTCGACCGCGTGACGGCCATCTTTATGAATTCGGTGTATATTCAGATAAAATTCATATGAAAATGTAAGAACCTAATTTAAGAACCTTGGTAGCCTAAATTTGCTTTAAGTACCATTGATATAAGAACCTATTTAGGCTAAATTGGAAAATTCAGGTTCTTATACGTGGGCTATTGGGCGTTGAAGGGTTAACGGCTAAAGAAACTCCAGATGAAATGGATTACTTGACAGTGTATACCAATGTAAAGTGCCCTCATTATCGACGTGCGCTATATCCACGTTTTTCTCGCAGTTTGGTTTGGTTTGGTTTTGTTCAAACAGGTTTCGGTTTTTTTTTTTTTTTTTTTTTTTTTTTTTTTGTAGTTTCTTAGTTTACTTACAAAAAAAATTACTTCACGAATGATATTTTGCTTTGTTTTTCTTGGCCTCACTTAAGTGTTTCGAAAGTCAACGCAAATGAGAGCCAGTTCGTATTGACAATATTTTAATCCTTTGTTTTGTTGTGAATAGCTAATTTGAATAATAAGCGACGCGTCGTGACATTATGTTTATATCGGCACCAGCTGTCGGACTTCGTTAGTATTTGCACGTACATGAATCACTGTGAACGGTGTCAAATCGCAAAACATTTAACACTGGCTTCATTCCGAACGAACGATGACAGAGAAAGAAGGTAGCGTCCCTCTTCAGCAACTCGAAGTGGATGGCGAACCTAAGGTGAAGTCAGGAAAAGGAGCTTTCAGTGGGTTATTCTTGAACAAAATCAAACTGATAGCTCTCGCCGTTGTTATCCTGATTCTGGTAATTATAATAATCGTCCTTGGCGCAGTACTTGGTCACGAACGTTCAAAGGACAGGCGCGAGACAAAGAGTAAGTAAATACCACTGAGTCACTGCATTCACAGCGTGTTTTGATTGTTTAGCTTTCCCCACATATTCAATCCCCACTCGACAAATTTAAATTTAGTCGTCCAACTAAGGTGACCCTAGATTGCTGGCTACAGTGTAAGTGCAATAATTCAATTGTTAACGATTGCGACAAGTGTTCCGGGTAGGGCGTTTGCTGAGGTACGTTCATTTTGATTCAAATTTATCATATTCATAGTGTACTCCACTTCAGTCGCAGCGATTGGCAAGAAATGTCAATACCGCGCAGAATAGTTCAATTTCAATAAGAATTATCACAGAAAACAATCTTCATATTAAACGTCAGTTTTATGGGTATGGTGTCCTCGGTAGACAACGACGAAATACTGTTTTATGCAAATATCGAAAGGGTTGTCGTTATATTCGCGTGAATGACTGTAAGCATGTCTACTGGTTGTTTGTATCCAGTCACCAGATGGAAGTCAAATGAATCGAGAATACGTGTATTCCCACAGTCACCTAACTCTTCCTACAACTCAGGCTCACTGCTCAAGAGAAACTGAATGTGCTAGGATATGATTTGCCTTAAATTGATCAAAAAATTGTGGACGGTGTTTTGCAAACCAGAATATTTAGTCATTAAATTTCGAGAATCCGGCAACAAAGTAAAATTCGAATTTATTTTTATTTTTCCCAAAAGACCCTTCTGGTGAACCATCTTCAAAAACATTATTCAAAAGTTCCAGCGATCTTTTATTTTGGCTATAATCTGGGAAGTCAGAAATCGGCCTGATCGGGCTCGAGAGCCCGAGGCAACTACGCAAATTAGCCCAGTTTCAACTGAAATAACACGGTTAAACCAGGCGTACGAGAAAACCAAAACATGTCTTGGATTCAAGTTTTCCAAGTTGGAATTATATTCATGAATTTATTGCGCTGGTCAATTGACTATTCTATGCACTTCTCTGTTCTGTCTTCACTTTGTGTATTCGGAAACTAGCTGGCACAATCTTGGATAACCGTGATATATGTATTCACGCTTTCCTTAGCGTGGCAATAACATGTCAGAGAAGTAACTCAACAGGCTTAACATGCACACGGAGAAGGAAAACAAAAACCTCAGGTTGCATAATCTCTAATGTAAAGAGGGGTATGCATCCCGAATTGCGTGACATTCGATTCATTGGCATGTACATGCATGTTGATGTGCTTTGGCATTCAAATCGATATATAAAAAAAAATGCCGCAGAATATTATTTCACTACTTGTCGAAAAAACAACATCCTGGTCATCATATTCAAGTGTGACCCTTATGATTACCAGATGCGTGTCCTGAGCCACTTGTAAGAACCTGTTTGAAGTTATAGGGGGACAGGAAGGGTAATGCGCACGTTTGCACGATAATTTTTATGTCAGTCTACTGCTGATGGAAACGAATTTGGTTTTATCAGCAGAATTGAGAAGGCAAATTGGACACAGAGGTTCGAGTGCTGACTTTTCAGGCATTAGCCTTTCGTTAAATCGAATTGGGAAATTGCGGGTTGTGCTTGGTTTGACAGAGCCGTAGCTAACGGGGGCGCAGGGGGGCAGTTGCCTCACTGGACCTGTTGAGCCAGACCATCTTCTCTAGGTCAGAAATATCAGGTCTGTGGATGGAGTTGTTTCTTTAGACTCAGTTATTTTGATTGTTTGCCATTTTCATGGCCGAAAAATTGGTTGGTTCACGGTGTGTGCAAATAGTAAGCAAAACGAAGTAAAACCCCCTATTTACATTTGCGTGTATATACGCTATTTGCAAGGTTCACTGTAATTTACAGAGTGCCTGTCATGGCGCAGCCTGGAACTAATCTAGTGTAGAAAACACCTGCATTTTCACACTTATTCGAGGTCGATTTTTCAGATACATATCTCATGACAAGTGGACCCCCAGACCCCCTACAAGGCTCCTGCCTTCGGCACTCGCGATAATGCCACCCCCCCCCCCCCCCCCCCCGTTACAAAAAACCTAGGTACGACCCTGAATTTTTAGTGGTTAATGGAGCTACGCTATTGGTGGAAGATTGACAACGTGTGGTTATACGATTAGGCCGATTTGCCGCAGTTTTGGCACCTTTCTGAGGTTTTAAAGTCATTCCATACGACTATTTACTTTGAATGGCTGCAAAATGTTATTACGGGAGATTTTATTTCGAAGAATATATCAAGGGTCAAGCAAGTTCTTTCGCAAAACTCGCTGTCGGTTTTCTGTCGATTGGTACTAGCTTTTTGTTCAAACTAGCCAAATGCCGTATTTCTTAATCTTATAGCGTGCTTTCTTAAATGATTATTAAAAATATTAGAAATCGAATTCAACCCTAGAGGGCGTAAGACAGTTTTTCGGGAGCACTGAGAAACGCGTGCCTGGTTTCAGTAATCTTCGGTGCCTTTGGGGCATTTGATGCAAAGTCTAAGGAGGAAACAACTGACTAGAACAACGCTTGAGTAGATGAACTCTCATCACATTAGTTGATGGTCATTTTCTGATTGTAGCTGGCAAAGAAGGTAATGAAGAAGAAGTGGGACCTACTTCTGTCGGTCCTACCACACCCGGTACAGGTCCATGGTGGAAAATCCGTCTACCTGATAATGTTAAACCATATCACTATGACCTCGGTTTACACATTGACCTCACAAGGCCCACCTTCAACGGAAATGTGAGCATCTGGATCAACGTATCACGTGACACTCGTTATTTACTGCTTCATGCCACTCATATGATCTTTACCAGAGCTGAAGTTCGGAAGGTGTTCGGAGGTGAGTGAAGACACACCCATGATTAGGATACGCCAATAAAACTGTCATCTTAATAGCTGCTCTTTAGAATCAGAGAAAATTAATATGGGCTCCAATAGTTGCTGGTTGCAAATTCGTTTTCAGGGCTTTTCCCTCACTTGGGGGAGGGACTCCGCCCCTAAGTGAGGGAGGAGCCCTGGGAACGAGGTTGTTTTAATCCTTTTTAGAAGAAATTCAGTAGATAACGGGATGTCGCAATTCCTAAAATGATAAAGAAAACATACTTGAATCAATAAGGTGTACATTGTCCACTCAAAAAATGATAGAAATAACTATAATCATTATCGAACTTAGTTTTTAAGTGTCACTCTTATTATGTGGGTGTTACGTGCTGTTGATGTGGAAGTGCTTGTTGTTCCAAACATTGCAGATGTT
Source organism: Pachyseris speciosa (assembly GCA_016490735.1). Taxonomy (NCBI): domain Eukaryota; kingdom Metazoa; phylum Cnidaria; class Anthozoa; order Scleractinia; family Pachyseridae; genus Pachyseris; species Pachyseris speciosa. The sequence goes on along the minus strand of JAEMWC010001376.1, from coordinate 95,738 downwards.
TTGAGTAAGAACATCGGAGAGAAATCGTCTCTTCATCGGAGAGAAATCGTCTCTTTTATGAGAAACCCTTGATATCAACAGCGCTCCAAATGATGTAATGCAGCAAAAGTAATTTACTCGAACACGCGAACTATCGATATTTCGCGCGCGAAAAATGATCTCCGACTAGATTGTGTGGACATTCTTGATGATGATGATAATAATGATTGCTTGATTGATTTATTGATTGATTGATTGATTGATTGATTGATCGATTGGTTGATTGATTAATAGGAGAGATTCCGATAAAACGACACTTCGAGTTTGAGAAAAACCAGTTTCATGTTATTGAGCTGGAGTCCTCTGTTGGTCAAGGCATGTACATCGTAACAGTCGAGTTCACTGGAAATTATTCTGGTGATTTGCGAGGACTTTATAAAGCGTCTTTCAAAGATAAGAACGGCGCCGAGTCGTGAGTATAATTATATTTGGTACCTGTGTTCGTCTTAATATCAGAAAATGGTGAAAAGCATAAAATTGTTATAATAGATTTTTTAAATTCGTGAAACTGAGCTAATATAAGATCATTTATTGTGATTTGACTCACAATATACAATTTGACTGCCTTGTTTATGAAATGTAAGATCTTAAACCAGCACTGAATGTACAGTCTGATCCTCTTCGTGCTAAAGTATTCATGTAATTAGCTTGGCACTTTTTTATGTAAATTCGCTTCAACTTTCACAAACCGCTTTTTATCAAACGTCGGTTTCTATCACTTATATTTCTTGTCTCAGTTATTTTGATTGCTATAAGAATATCTCTGACCAACAGAACATTCGATTAAGGTACTTCTATTAACGTTAACGACATAATTACGTCTTCTTTGGTAGGTTTTTCGCTGCAACTCAGTTTGAACCCTTAAGAGCGCGCCGAGCATTCCCATGCTTTGATGAGCCTGCAATGAAGGCGACATTTAACGTAACTATTGTTCATGACCCGCGGCTCATCGCATTGTCCAACATGCCCATCTACCAGAGCAGCGAAAAAGAGGGCTGGAAATACGATCACTTTGAGAAAACTGTCAAGATGTCCACGTACCTGGTAGCATTCTCTGTCGGTGACTTCAAGTATAAGGAGACGAAGACAGATAAAGGAGTTGTGGTGAGCTGAGCGTTCTTTGTAGGCCAAACAAAAAAATTACTCTGCATATAGGCTAATATATAAATAATAATGCGCTTTATTTGACCATCTTAAGTGAAAAAATACAATGGCAATACAATATTATAAATGGCAAATAATAATCGCAATAATATCAGTTATTGTATACTTTAAGTATCCTATATAGCAGCTTTTAAAAAAGTTTAATGTCTAGGATGTTTCTAATATCTTTTATTGTCTTTCTTGATATCCACTTTGAGTGCTACTTGTTTTCATAGATCAGAATATACGCACGTGCAGAAGTGCTTGATCAAGTGGATTACCCCTTAAAAATATCAAACCAGAGCATGATGTACTTTGAAGAATTCTTTGGTGTTCCTTACTCTTTACCAAAGTCAGGTATTTTGGGATATCTCTTATGAATTTGTTTAGATGTAATATTTCCTATATAATATCATATAAACACTGATTTTAATTTTCGGATATTGATTTCTCGCTCAGTTGAAAGCTATTGAAGATGTTATATGCATATCGCAAATACATCTAGTAGCTACATATGGTATCACATTTTTGGACATATGGTATCACATTATAGGACAGTTTTCCTGCCTGATCTATAACTATTTAATAAGCATCAATTCAGTGTGGAAACTGGTCTTGTTTGAACTTAACAGATGGAATGGCCCTGCCAGCTTTTGGACCCTCCGGTATGGAAAACTGGGGTCTCATCAAATACAAAGAAACGTCATTTCTATTAAAAGATGGAGAAGCCTCAGCCTCGTCGATGGAAAGCGTCGCAAAACTAGTTGCACATGAAATGGGACATCAGGTAAAACCGGCTTAACTGAATAGGTGCGATATCATATATTTGAACTACGGGCGAGGGACCTGAGGAGGTGGTTGACCATCGCAGTTATGGACTGAAACAGAGAACGGTAAACTTGAGCGTATTCAAACCAAGCTTGACGGTTGCGTAGCGTGAGATCAGTGAGATTGAACGTTTGTGAAAAACCTCCTGATTTGAAGTAGTACAAGTGTGAGTTCGTGGCGTTCTAAATGTCATCGTGGCAATAGGTTAATAATAATAATAATAATAATAATAATAATAATAATAATGTGAATGATACATGAAATAATTCATACATGAACTGCGGAAATGAAATCAAATGAATAATGATCCTCGCAGTTGTGAACGCAATTTATGCAATTGCGAAAAGAAGCCTGAAAAAAAAAAAATTCAGGACTTCAACGGGGTTTCAAACCCCGTTGAAGTCCTGAATTTTTTTCAGGCTTCTTTTCGCAATTGCATAAATTGCGTTCACAACTGCGAGGATCATTATTCATTTGAATAATAATAATAATAATAATAATAATAATAATAATAATAATAATAATAATAATAAGGTGGAATCTGTGTGACATAAAGAAATTTCTAAGACCAGAAAGTTAATTACTCTAAGAAAACTACGTCACCGAAAAGCCGATGTCGCCAGAATGTATCTCCGACCAAGGGTGGACAGTGGAAGAGGTCTTATTCATATATAGCTTACCTTTAAGACAATCATCATAGGCTTCGATTTATACATACCTGACATCGACTAGCAACTCACTCCTTCACTTATAAAGTGCAACAACATGAAACAAAGAAAAGCTCTATTCCATAGCAAAAGACGCTGCAAATGAAACATAAAAGAATAGACCACAATAAGGCCCTTCCGACGAAAGGTGACGAAACAGTTTGCAGATTAGTTCTAATAACGAACTTGTTTATTGTGATTCTTGCCTCTGATTTACCATTTGCTATGCTTGTTGTCTTTTTTTCAGTGGTTCGGTAACATTGTTACCATGAAGTGGTGGAATGATCTTTGGTTGAACGAGGGATTTGCCAGCTATGTCAGTGCTGTTGGTATTGAGTATATCCATTCTGATTGGAAGATTGTAAGTTTACGGGCAAATCACGCCGCCTAAGGCTAAGCGAATAAAAATGCATAGCTGCCCTTAGCTATCCTCGTTACCATGTATTACTGAGAAATTGAATACATCTGATGTACTGTCAACCTCAAATGCCCCAACTGAGCCGTTATTTACTAGTTGACAGTAATCAGAGTTCCCAGCCTGATCGGAACTTGGATGATTGGGCTTCCTCATACGTGCTCCTTTCTCACTGTCATGTTGCAGAGGTGAACTTTGATACTTATTACTGAGGGTTTTTGTTCCGTTTTTAGCATAAAGACACTAAGAAACTTTCTAGGACCGTTTGTTCGTGAAAAGTAGCTTTGTTTGATTTCATTTCGTGATTACAGAATTTCCGTTCGCGGCTAGCAGTACAAATTCCCTTACGTCAAGGTGATAACAAAATTCCCTTGTCACATGCACTTAGTTAGTTGTCAGTACTTGCTCATACTGTAAGGAGTTATCTAAACGGAGTTCGGAGTTTCTCAACAGCTAGGAGATTAGGAGTTCTTTATCCCTCGGAGGCAAATCCAATGTAAGTCACGCTCATAACGTTCTGCTTTTTCGTTAGTCCCTTTTTGTTCAATTTGTAGTTTTTCCATTTCTCTTATCCCGAGATATCGTGTATTCCTGTACTTTTCACCGCAAGTGCTGTATGAAGTTTGCCCAGCTTGATCTTAAATAAACGAGTTTGAATCTTGCTGCTTGTCTCGTACATCACGGTGGTCGGTTGACCTGGCGAACTCCGGTGGATAACACCACGTGTCTGCGACACCGGGAACGCGAAACTCACGGATGGAAAACAAAGTGGTAATTTTAAATAATTGTCATCGTAAGGGAATGATTAAAGGCGATCGAAAATAACAAGAAAAGTGAAAATAGAAACACAGCTAAAGGACTGAGAAATAACACCAATTTACGAGGACTTTGAGACCATCCCTCTGTTCATTTTCTCTTGTTGGAACCTAATTGAAAGTTTGTGTTCGTTATAGATTGACCAGTTTATCGCTCGATCCGTTCATAACGCTCTGGAACTCGACGGACTGGCAAGCTCACACCCTGTCAGACCTGCTGTTGAAGATCCTGCCAAGATCTTAGAATTATTTGACCCAATATCATACCTCAAGGTTTGGCAGACATGTAACATGTAACAAAAAGGATAATCTGCATGATTACAAAATGGAGCAAAGAGGAAGAAGTATTTGCTGTGTTTATGAACAGCGCAGTCCAAATTTGCATGTTTTCTTAAGAAACATTGTGATGCCGCCTTCAGTTATTTTTAGCGGATATTAAGAAATATACAGTTCACTAGACAGTTCAGTCGCAATTTCAGTAATTATAGGATAGTTTTCACGTCTTTTTATTCTCATATGAACAGAGTTAGTTGGCTTGATACTGGCCTGGTACTGCCGATCAAGATTCTCATTGCAGGGTTTGCTATTTTCCTTGATTTCGATGTAAAAATGTACATTGTACTCAGTAATCAGGTACATTTTCAATGTATTTGTTTTCATCTGTAGGGTGGATCTGTTTTGTTAATGTTGCATCGCTTTTTGGGGGATACAGTATTTCGCGCCGGACTTAAGGCATGTTTAATTACCTGCATGTAGTTTTCTGTATTAGCCTGTATGTATAGTCGCATTCCAACTTTGCAGCAATGATCTTGCTGCGTTAAGCTTTCATGAATTTACTTCCATGAATCGTGTGGGACGTTCAACACTCTTAGAACGTAAACAATAATAATCTGACTGAAGACAATTGTCAAAGAACGACATGTTATTTTTAATGGAAAAGGAGATATTTATCTGGAAAAAAAATGCCAAATTACAGTCTTTAAATGCTTAAATTAATCAGGTTTTTTGTAACCACGTGCATCAAGGTAATATGCTGAAGTTGTCAAAATGTCATTGGTGAGTTTAAGTTTTCCAACCTTTGTTCACTACAGAGATACCTCACGAAGCACGCCTATGGCAATGCAGACACAGACGACCTGTGGACTGCAATGACTCAGGTGAGTCTGCTTTTTTTTAACACTGTGGATGATAAAAGTTTCAAAGTTTGTTACAAAAAGACTGTTGTTATTGGCATTGAGTGGGATAATCGTTGGGTTTGCCTTTGTTGTGAACTCCAAAAAATTACTTAAACAGAGTTATGATTCTCGAGTAAATATAAAGATGTGAGAGATGTGCGAGAGCACCCCAGTTATGAGCGCAACGTTTTCGCATTTACACCAAATATTAATTTGCCTGAGGTTTCAAGAGGAGGGGGGGGGGGGGGGTTAGGGGGTGCAAAAAAGTTGACCTTTAAAGTCCCAACACTCGGTACACCTTTCACCCTGTGGTAGTGAAACTGTCCGGGTCCGCACCAGGGAAATGATCCCCGAATTGGATCCCAAATGATGCCGTACCAGAAATGGTTCCCATATTGACCGCAAATGGACTCGGTGAAAAAATAAGGAATAGCATGGATGGTGAAAAGGTGATAAGGAATTTATATTAAAACCATCTTAAACCCTGCTCTCAACTAGCATCGTTTCCATACTTTCGACTGAATTTTGTTACTAACTGCGATTTTATGAATTGCACCACTCAATCATCAAAAACTGATTTGAGTTGCAGGCCGGAGTTTGTTTTCTTTGCAATTCTAAAATTGTAACCAGATTCGATTCTCTTTAACAACGCGACATACGCTATATATATCCTTCCTTTGCTAAACATGGTTAGGTTTGGTGTTATATTTAAGTGAAATTTATCAGTCCATTACCGTCACCTGGCATCAATAACAATAACAAGAACCTGATGTATTTTCTTGAAGGCCAGTAAAGATGCAGGAAAAGACACTGATGTTGGTGAGATGATGAGCACATTCATTCTGCAGATGGGGTACCCTGTGGTATCCATTACAAAATCCAGCAAGCCAAACACCTTCGAGGCTGAACAGCAACGCTTTCTGTACCACAGAGATCCCAATGCAAACTACTCTACCTCGCCATATGGGTAAACAAAACACGTTATTTTATATTTCAATAAGATGTGTAGTTTTCTTCTATCATATAACAGTGTAAAAGCATGGTGCTGATCTTTTGGTTTTCAAGCCAAAAGGCCGATCAACAGGAGTTTTTTTTATGTCATCAATTTGTTTGTCAGGGAGACTGAAAGTTCTTGGTGACCGTATAGGCCCGCAAAGCGCCTATGTAGCCACGAGCACTCATAGAGTGCCTATGTTTTCTTAACAAAAAATACTTTTTGCAGCTCACATTTTCAATTTTTGGACCCTGTAAACAAGAAGACGTCATGGAAAATAGTAATTCTGTGAATGATTGTGAAATCATGAGCAAATAACGGAGAGTTAGAGGGGAGGTGTTACAAAACAGCGCAATATGGAGGCAGAAACACTGGATATTTTGACCCTAAGGCTAACTGTAACCTAATGCTAAAATCCTCATCCTAACCCCAACCCTAATCCTAACCCTAACCCCATCCTAACAACCTCATAATCCTAACCCTAATCCTACCCTAACTGTTAACCTAACCTTAGCCCATCAATCTAGCCTTACCCCAAGCCTCAGAACATTAATCCTAGAGCCAAAACAATAACTCTTGCCCTAAAATCCTCATTCTAACCCTATGTTTAAGTTCAGCTTAGCCATCTCTGTTATTATTTGGAGTCAAAAGTGCTGGCCACGTGATCCCAAGATTCTTCTTTAAGATTGTTACAGGAAAGGAAAAAGAAATTGATAAATTTGCAGGGAACTGGAAAGCAATCAGGAATTTGGCTCACTGTATCTCCTGCACCTGGATTCTCTCGTATAACAATTAAAATTTCGGGAGTTTTTAGTAAGTCCTTGGTTTTTCTCTGTCATGATACAGCTACAAGTGGATAATCCCGTTTTCTTATTACAACGGAACTTACGACACTTCCACTCCTCCAAGCAACACCTCCTTCAAGAATATAGACAAAGATTCAGGCAAGTTTCAAGTTTGAAGCTGTGTAAGAAATCAGTTTCTTTTCTAAAATATTGAAATATGTTTCAGAAAGTAGCTGACGTTAATTTTCGTTGCTGCCAGTTTCGATTCGTTGTATATTTGCTTTCTTTTTTTTTTCAAATATGAAGCATGACACGTTCGACCTTATTGTGGTCCAGTGCGTTCGATTCATATTTTTTATTCATTTGATTGTTTGTTTGTTTGGTTGGTTAGTTAGCTATCTATTTACTTATTTATCGATTTATTTGTTTAGTTTCTTTGGTTATCTATTTAAACTCTTTTTTCAATGCTTTTTTAGCTGACATTTCTTGGAATGGACAAGGCTGGATCAAGGGAAACATAGGACAGATTGGTTTTTACAGGGTCAATTATTACGACGATAACTGGCGCGCATTAGCAAGACAACTGAATGCTAATCATAAGGTGAATTGAAAGTAGTGAAAATAATCATAACTGTAAAAATGCTTCAGATTAAAACCAAATAAAGGAAATTTTGAATGCATCCCTGCTTTTGGGGGTTAAACGTCGATAATACAACTTTGTTTTTCTTTTGTGTCAACAAGGAAATAACGGTTGTTAACAGACCACAAAGTAACTTGAATGGTTTGCAAGAACCAGCGTCAATGGACAAGAATCGATCAGTAACTATCCGGCACTAATCAATCTATGGACCAGTGAAACAAGCCGGCAATCAGTAGTTGTTTCTGTTAACCGGTCAATCCATTTGTCAGTCAGACAACTGGTCAATCAATCAATTAAACAATCAGTCAGTCAGTGGTAGTAATTGTGAGAAATTTCATGGGTTTTGCACAACGAAACTATCTATAGCTAAAACGTCACATTTTTTGCAGGTGATCAACGCCGTAGACCGCGCTGGGCTTATTGATGACTCTTATAATCTAGCAAGGTGAAAGGATATTCTTCCTTCAAATTTACATTCTTCGCCCATATCTGGCGTTGAAGGGAAAATAAATAGTGAACGCGTTGTTGAAGAAATTTTCTCTGGCTTTCTTTTTCGTTTCTACTCATGCGGTGAAGCTGTATGGTTAAGAAATCGGAGAGGTGGTACGTGTTTTGAAGTCCAATGGTGAGGTCAAATGACATTGAAATTGCGTCCGTTGTCTCTCCAAATAGGGCGATAGCGTTACAGGACATGGAAATTACGTCATTTATTCTGGATAACCACCATCTTGGTTCCACCGAATCGGATTTCTTGATTTCTGCAGCACCTCAAAAACGATCCAAATTGAACCAAAAAGTAATCATAAGGAAACACTGTAATGTATCCTAACGTAAGTGGAAAACATTATGGACGGCCAGAAAATCAGACATTTTCAGGTAAAGTGGGGCTGTCAAAATCTTGTTGCCATAGAAAAAGCAAGGCACTTAAAAAAATAAATAGTGGAGTTTGTATTGGCAAATGCTTTGGTACACTCCTTCGTCGACATTTGAACATTAAAACACGTGTTTGTTGTAAATTTGCAATCAACTAGCATGATCCCCAGGGGAGTACAGGGAGGAGGCGGCTAAATGTGGGTTTATAGACACTGTTATTGTATTCTGCTGCACGTCACAACTCCGTAGTTTGGCCTCCAAACTGAGCAGAGGACGTCTGTTAAGGTTACCGTGTACCTTCAGGGGTGTCTCTAATCTAAGTGTTGTAGCGGCTCCCGATTACATCCCAGATACCATAAACCGTATATCAAATTAAAGCTATTTGAACTAGCTATTTGAATATTTCATTAATTTTGTGAGAAAGTGAATTACTGAACGCTCCGTCGAGTTTAAACTCGAAGGTGTAAATTAACGTTTGAAAGCTACAACTAAATGTGATTTTTGTATTTAGGGAAATTGATATTTTTCTCGAAGTCTGGAAACCAGACGCTAAAAAAACGTGTTGGGGTTTTCCTTTATTCGACTGTGTTCAAAAGTTACAGCGCATTTTCAAATTCGCTAGAAAAAGAGACGGAGAGGGCGCACGGAAATGGCTCTCAGCGAAAAACGGTTTTGAATTATCTAATTCCCCAACACGTTTTTGTTGAAGATAAGTTAATCTAGCGGCTGTCCAAATTTGACCGCAATCGAACAAATCGCCCTTGAGTTGTAACTCTTGAAAGTTTCCTCTTCAAGACAAAAATAAACTTTGAGAAAACAGCGCTTAAAAAAAATCTTCACTACACAAACAAACACCGCCCGCAAACACCTCTATCGACGATCGGCCAATCAATTTACGCTAACTTTTCTTCCGGTCACCTACTGTGGAAATTTTGCGCGTAATTTTATCTGCACGCAAACTCTCATGCTACAAACAGTTCACTGGTTTATCATTTTGTTACATATCCTCCGGCTTTGACTAAGTTTACCTGACCCATCGTCATAGCCGAAAAACTAAAAGCGCACAACCTTCATGAAGCAAAGCAACTTTTTCACGTGCGATATTTCCCGCGAAAATCGCTCCGGTTGGCTGCATTCGCATTAACATATTGTCCATGTTTACATCCGGTGCATATAGATTTTTCCCAATCTCTCGGCGACTATTCACTCGTTTTGAATTGTGTTTTTTTTGCTTGAAAGATCACAGTAAAAAGTTCATTTTTATGGAGAAAAATAAAAATCGAAAATTTTATACCCTGAACGTACACGGTAACCTTAAATGTGGCGCGGGTAACATAACGTTGGAGCTCTCTTGGGTTACGTATGAATGCTCACGAAACAGGTCGGCAATACTTTCCTCTCCTTGCATAGCTGAATGAGTAATTTGCAACCACAAGTATTGGCTGGTTTCTAATTATTTGATTATTTTTTTTTCTTTTAGAGCAAACATGCTAAATCACACTTTTGCCCTTCACTTATCAACGTATCTCACCAAAGAGGAGGACTACGTCCCACTCTTAGCATTCACTGAGGAATTCTCAACAATAATGAAAATTCTCCCTACAACTCGACCAGTCTTCAAATATCTCCAGGTGAGGAAGTCGTGTATCACGGAAGCCTTTGTTGACCATAAAACAAAAAAACTTGGAATTAGTTATGAAATAACAACACTGATAGCCATGATAATAAAATGACAACGGCGACAGCGAAGATTTTTTTTGTCACACACAAACAATAACAAACGAAGCTGACAATGAAAACACCAGTTGCATTACTGTTGACAGTTTTTTCTTACAAAGCAAGAAAAGAATTTTGCCTAACTACCGTATATTGATTATTATGACACAGAAATTCGTGGCGTTTTTAACTAGAAAACAATACGCCAAACTTGGAATGGAAAACAAAGGAACGCACATGGAACAGTACGTACATTGTCATTTCCTTGTTTCAGTTTTTAATTACATTAAGTGCAACTTTATGATCTTGAAGTTATCTGTTGTTGCTATTCAAGTAACCATACTGTCAGAAATGTTGAACTGATATTCATCTTTTCGCTATCAAACGCCCTGTTTCTGTTTAAATGAATGAAAAAATGCACCTTACACTGATCAATGTTCAAATAGTTTACCGAAATGAAAGGTTGGTTGACAACAAATTATGAAAAACATTTTCCAAGGACTTTTACCATTTCGGTTGTTGGCTACTTCATTTAGATTGACGAGAACTCTCCTACTAAAGGCAAACTGCCTGGCAGGTGTGTCATCATGCCTTAGCAACATGACAAAGATGTTTCGCCTCTGGATGGAGGATCCCGTTACGCATGCGTAAGTTTTACTCTGACTTCAATAAAAATGCTGCATTAAATGTATCTTTTTCATTTTTTTTTAAGTACGTAGTTAGAGAACAAACTCACTTACTTGTTTGGTGTGTCATATCAATGCTAAGTATTTCAATTTGTAGAGTACCAGCAAATCTAAAGGAAGTGGTTTATCATTTTGGAGTAATGAACGGTGGCGAAAAAGAGTGGAACTTTGCTTTCCAACAGTTCACCACCACTAATGCGGTGTCGGACAAGAACGCGCTATTATATGCAATGGCGGGGTCACAGGAACCTTGGCTCATTGAAAGGTGATACCAGAGTGAAATGTAACTAACAGGAAAATTAATTTATGCTAATTTTTTCCTTCCAATTTCCTTCCTGGAGCGGATTCCCGTCGGTTAATGAAACTAGAGAGCCCCTTTTGTTTAAGTTAAATCGATTCCAAACATCAAATTTTAAGATCCAACAATCTTGGATTGCAGAGGAGTTTCAATGTTGCATATTCCCCAAGAGCGGTTTTTCCACGTACATTTTATCTCTGGCCACATCAACGGAGTTCGAAGGCACATAAGCAGCTTTCCTGGTCAAAGTTTTGAGTTCACGAAACAATTATTTTAGCAACATTTTCCGTTGTTTTCAAACAAAATAGGACAATAATATTGCTCTACAGATTGGGTGCATTCATCAAACTAAAACATTTAATGATTTAAGGGGCTGTTATTCGACAACGTCCTCGTCTTGCAAACACGCCTTATCTCGAAGCTTGTCGTGGTCCCCATGACGTAAGGATACGAAACTCCCAAGGTATATTTTGTGACTGTATGCTTCACAATCAGCCGGGGGTGCGCATTATCTTTTCAGACGCTTTTTTACCCTGAGCAATAAATTAATATAATAAGAATTAATTAATTAATTAATGTTCCTCTTACTACAGGTACCTTAACTACGCCCTGGATTCTTCCAAAATTGGTCCTCTTTACATGAGCTATGTATTCTACTACATTACCGACAGTAATGCAATGGGAACAAACGCTGCATGGAACTTCCTTCGATTAAAATTCGACGAAATATCCAAGCTGTAGGTATCGACGAAATATCCAGACTGTAGGTATCGACGAAATATCCAAACTGTAGGTATCGACTAAATAAACAAACTGTAGGTATCGACTAAATATCCAAACTGTAGGTATCGACTAAATATCCAAACTGTAGGTATCGACTAAATATCCAAACTGTAGGTATCACTGTAATTAAGAGCTAAATTTCGCACTAAAAAGCAAACGACTCAGTGTGCCTCCCTCTAGCTCTACACAACACATAAATATTTTTTGCATGGGTTTGTAGTAGTGATATTTGAATAAGAACCAGCCATAAGTGGTTTTATTTCTTCTTAAGGAGAAATTATAACATACCTGGTGAATTCGTGCAGTCAAATTCAATTGCGCGAGCGTGCTACATATTCCTATTGTGCACGCTGATGACGTAGCAGAGGGAATTTCTCTTTACACTATTTAAACTACCGCGTTGAAAATGTTATAAAACAATTGGTTTATGCGTGATCTGTGTGTTCATCGAGATATGAAGCACTTGGGAAGTTTGGAGAGCACTCAAGAAGCTAGAGTTGCTTTTCGCTATGCCTCGAACAACTCTTACGCATCTTTCGTGCTCTCCAAACTTCCCGCGTGCTTCATCTCTCGATGAACGCACGCTGCACTTGAACCAATTGTTAACTGTCATCTGTCATCTTTAACCCGTAAAAAATCTTACTGATGGCAAAAACTAGAACAAAACAAAACAAAACAAACCGGCTATTTGAGCTCAAGGAAACCATTCTTAAATGTTTTGGTTGCGCTTGGTCAAGATGAAAATGGTGCCAACCGACTTGAAAAAGTCGGGCCGACGTTTTCAAGTCCTCCCCATGCATTTTAGATGAAATTGATAATAGCTTAGTGTGGCTCATATTTATTGTAAAATTTACTTGATTTTATCTCAATGGTCACCCAGAAGCAATCCATGAAGGAAAAAGTCACTGAAAATTGACTTAGTCAATTTTTTGGTCAAAATATGAGGGATAATTCCTATGATATTGCCCTTTTAAGTAATAGACAAAATATGAGCGGGGGACCTATATGGGCGTTTAAAACGGCGAGCCGCAGGCCATTGTGAAATGAAATAATAGATTGTGTTTGTCATGTTAATCAGTAGAGATCTGTATCAAAGTTAATGCATACTAATTAACTGAGCAGGACTTTGTATGAAAATCAATGCAGCAGTTGATTTGTATTGGGGTTTAGAGAAGTATACTGCTACAAATACTACCCGTAGATTGGTCATAACTCTTATGAATTATTAATGAACTTTACAAGGGTTCTTAAACCGTGAGGCAGTTTTGAGATTGAGTAATAATAAAACTTACACAATTAAAGCTCCGATATTCAGAACGGTTGTCAAAAAATATCGTACATCTAAATCGATTTTTTTTTGTCTTTTTTACCTTTATTAGATCTGGAAGTCCACGTAGTGCCTTGAGTAGATATATTCCATTTATTTCCAACCGATTCTCTGCAGACTATCAGCTGGAACAGGTGAGGACACATTTTGACCTAATTTAGATCGACTGGCTGAGTATCTAGTCAATGCATCGTTTAGCAACCTCTTCGTCGGCAACGACTTGTGTACCGCGTTTTTCCCCTTTCTCTCCTCCATAACTTCTTTGTGGGACTTACTGGCTGCAACGACATTGGTAGCGGGTGGACCTTTAATCAATAAATCATTTTCTCAAGGAGTGTTAAAATCCGAAACAGCATCCTGGCTGTGAGTCTGACTTGTCCCATTCACAAAGCAAATCCATCTTCACCATCGCTCATCATTGTTTACAAACAGTGCTAGGCGAGAGCTCACTTTTCTGTCAGTCGTTCAACTACGTGACTGTTGTGTACTGAATGCACTGTTTATGCAAAAGTAACAAACATGTTTACCATTCATACCAGCAGACAAAAGAAAATGTCTATACATATTGTTGTGTAAATAATACAGAACTAAATGCAATTCCACTGTGTACCAGTATAACAAAACACGTTGTCTACGCATTGTTGTAAAAACAAAACCGAAAATCAAGAAAAACATGTTTACAGTCGAAACCTTACCTCCTACAATCTACCATTAAAAGTACTTTTAAAATAAAACACGACCAAGTAGAAACTAAGTTTTTCGTTATTTAATGGCCTTCTATTTCTTTTAGAAAACCTCACCAACTGACAAATAAGCATGTTATTTACTTGTCCCTCGGGGGTATGTGATATATTCACCTGGCACCGCCCCTCGGGCTACGCCCTCGGGGCGGTACCAGGTGAATATATCACATACCCGCTCGTTCCAGGTAAATAGCCCTCACATAGTGGACATTGACAACTACCATGACTCAAAGCATAAGGTCAAAGGGATTTGAATTTGCGTCCGATCGATTCTGACTCATCATTAGGACTATTAACGAGCTACTAGCAACGTTTTAGGAAAGTGTGTTGTAAATAGTTTTATTTAACTTTTTTTACCTTTTTCAGCTGCAAGATTTTGTTAACAGTGTAATGAAAGACGAGGTGCTGCCATGGAGTGTTAAACAAGCCATTGAAAGGGTCAAAGTTAACATACAGTGGAGAAACACGCACGAGGAAGACGTGAAAGATTGGTTGCTGAACTTCTTCAAGAGTATGCCCGAGTTCAGTACTTCGAAGTGACGAGAAGTCAGAAATTACATCAATATTAACTTTTTACTGCTCAGGCTTCTATTTTAAGGCACGTGTTACACCTGCTTATCATAAATAACTACTAATAACTGAGAGTGAGGTCGTTACGGGACAATTTCAAACTGAAGCCTTGCCGTATTGGCGCTTAGCCAATCAGAGCGGGCGTTATATCGGCTACAAACCCTCTCCAAGTAACTATGAATAATCAGTATAAATGGCTAATTAATGAGTGATCAGAGCTAGTACACGCCGTATAATAATTAGAATGTGTCTTCGGTAGGCTAATGATCGCCCCTGGTAATAATTGCTCATGTACGGTTGATTACACATTGAATGCCGATTACTTTTTCACTCTTTTTCTAAAATTATTTTTCCCCTTAAAACCTTTTGCTGAAATATTTTTATATATTAATTAGAGCGATTTTTAATCAAGTGCCGTAAAACCAAAACCAAAGCAATTACTCTTGACAATCACAACAGACGTGAACAGAGCAATGAGCCAATCAGAATTCCAAGCAATTACATGTAGCCGGCGCCAAGCGCGCCGAAATGCGCGCCCCCGCGTGCAAGTTGCGATTGGTTTTGGTTTTGCTTCTCAATGGTTGAAAAAGAGGCGCGAGTTTTGCTGGCCAATCACAGACCGAAGCAATGCAAAACCAAAGGAAATGTAATTTGCTTTCGACACTCGAAAACAGAAACAAGAAGATTGATCAAAGGACAAATTTGTTATTGGGGTCTAGTCGTTCAGTATTTCTTTCGTCGGGTTTGAATCAGGTTTTTCCTGAATTTTTGTAACTTTTTACGGCAATTTTGCTTCTTCTAACTTTATAGTTGTCGTTAGCTAGAGTTTCTATTATTCACAATGCACAGTTCAACTGAAACAATTTTTTAGACACGTAATTTAATACTCAGTGCCATATGAAAACATAATGCCGGAATAAAAATTACCCTTGTTTGAAGGATTATTACTCGGGATACTGTAAGTATACCGAGTTATAAAATGTGTTAGATTGCAGTCGTTTTTTTTTTCCTGTGCAGCAAAATGCACAATACAATTACATTCCGGTGTTTTGATTAGCCAATGCACAATAGCCGGCACGCGGCGGTGTGTTCATTGGTTAAAGCAAACCACATAGTCCAAAGGTCGAAAGGCTAATATCACGCGACAGTTGTTTTGAAGTTATGTAAATTCATCGTGTTTGAGTTGTGAAGCTAGATATTTTAATACAGCACAGTCTGAAAATAGAGCAGTTCAAATTTCGAGTTTTTATTTTACAATGCGTGATATCTGGAATGCTTCTGAGAAACATGTCACATACACGGAAACGATTCGCCTTGTGTTTTTGAGTTTTGAATAACCGATATGTCAAGAGAAGTGTCTATGTGAATGTTTCCAAGCTTAGCAGAGAGAAAAAATGTTTTAAGAGAGCCAAACTTAACTCCAGATGTTGCCACGTAATTTAGAAGTAAACAACGACAGCTGACAACGAATATGGATGGCAACTCTCAAAACAGTTAAACGAGCTTTGCTCGTACGTGAACAAAAAGGCCATTTGTGAACCCAAAAGCAAACCACTAGCCGAATCAGAAAGCATGCGCCCGGCTTCTGCAGCACAAAAGTATCCCGAGCAAACGCTCATAGAGCGTCTTGTTAAATTGATGCCACGAGAACAAAAGAAAGAAAACAAAACACATCTCAGGCATGTGTTGGAGATCTTCAGTGAGTTGATTTTCCTGTGGTTTGGTTGACTGCAAAACAGCCGTATTTTTGCGTTGGTCTAATGCGAGGTCTTGTCAAGCGAAAGGTCTGGAGCGAGGGTGAAAACGTAGAGTGAGACTGGGGAGAGACGCTAAAACTACTTCGCGCAACAGAATTCGCAAAACGAAAATAAAAAACCGACTGTTTTGCGGCCTAGCAGTTTAGGGTGCGGAGTGGGGGAGTTGGGGGGCGGTGCACACCAAAGAACCCAGGAGCTGTATGACAAACTGCGCTGAAGGAGCTCTGATCAAGGTTTCTCGACACACTATTTTCAGCTGGTCAGTATACAGAAAACATATACCAGTCTGATTTTGTTGTTGTTGTTGTTGACTTGCTGCTCATAGAATATCCAACATAAGTACACAACTCACGGGGATATACGAGTGATTAGTCAGACAATCCATCCTGGCTTCGCCCAGGCGTCGTAGTTATAGCCTCCCACGCAGTCGTTTTTAGGGGACTCGCATTTCACCTCCTCCTCACTAACACCTGCTTACCCGAAGCCAACATTCCTTTCCCGCCGCTCAGCCAATCACATGTTACCTACTAAATTCTGGAAGGTTGACCTTGACCTAAAAACGCTTTTCGCGGGATAGTTCAACATAGCGGAGACAGAGCTTAAGCAAGCTTTTTTCACCGTGTGCTCTACGTTCAAAATTTCCTGTTTAAATGCATATCAACTGACTTCAATTAATAATTTGTGAGAGGAAACAGCGCTAATATTTCCGTCAATATGCCGACTAGTTACGGAAAGACGCTTATTTCAGTATCATGCAAGCTTCGCCTTCAATCATTGATTTCCTCGCCGCTGGTCATGTTGTAGCTGTTTCGTCACTTCTCGAGAATTTGATGAAGGGCCAAGTCAGTTATTTAAGAAGTATTGGCGTATCTTCGGGTTAGTCTGAGTGATTTCGAGGAAGGAAACTTTGCCATCGGTAGTCCATAGCGCGCAGTGGATCGAGCGAGCTTCTACAGGTAATAAGCTGCATAATTTTGCCATCGCCATACATACATCACATACATACATCACATTATTTACCCTCGGATTTTAGAGTAGCTTATGCAGCTAATATCTCCGAGCATTTAATCATCAGATGAGAGATAGACCATCACACCGGGAACTACGTCCCCTACTCTTTTCGATCAGTGTGTGGGTTCTTTTACGTCCCACAGAATCAATTATGAAGAGTTGTGAGACGAGCCCTACGGTTTATCGTCCTTATCCGAGAAGACTAGAAAGTCTAACCATTTGCAGATGTTATTACAAAGGCAGCACTATCTCCTCAATTATTTAAAGACCCTGAGTGTTGGTCCGACCGGGGTTTGAACCACCGACCTCCCGCACGCTAGTCCGGTGCTCTACCACTGAGCTAACCGATCGGCGGTTAAGCTAACCGATCTCGTGAATTGAAGAAAAAAGTACTAGTTGGCGCAGTCTATGCCATCGGTGTTTGATAAATTCTGACCGCTTCCCCAGGACGTTTTGGGATCGCTGCGTGGGCGAATTTCATCTGATTTAATGCAAGACCATGAGAGATCGAGCTTTGTTGTTGCACCGTGTGTGATAAACATAGAGTAAACCGATTTCACGTCGGTTTACTCTATGTTTGATCGACTGATGAATGCTAGAGATTTCTAACTTGGTCGCGTCTAAATTCTTATTTGCTTTAGTCTCTTGTAACACATCGTATTACTACAAAACCAGTCGGCTCCAGCGCTTTGATACGTTTACAAATTCGCGAGAGAAAGAAGCACGTATAAGGATTAATATTACTTGTCATCGCTGGACAGTTGCTCGATCGTGATTGGCTAGGATGCCCGCGAGTCAAACAATGGGAAAGGAATGTTGGCTTCGGGTAAGCAGGCGTTAGTGGGGAGGAGGTGAAATACGAGTCCCCCTAAAAACGACTGCGTGGGAGGCTATCGTAGTTAAAGCTATAGCTAGTGTATTACCAATAAAAATTTTCACTTGCAAGAAATACGATAGTTTAAAAAGGTAAAACTGATAAAATTTTCAACTACTCAGTCCTCGTCAGGTTAATATTGCTACTAATTAATTTATTCCTGCGATGGGTAGTCTCCGTATTAATCACCTACAGAAAGTATATTGTATGGGCCCATATTGAATTGCTAAGGCATCGTACACCATGAAATATCCCACTTGTCACTTGTGTTTTCTTGGTTACACAAGAAAGCTTTAGTTTTGTGTAAGGAGTCAAGCCATTTGACTGAACTCTGTTCTGACGCCGTGAGTACCCGAGCAGTTTTCTGTGGACACCCTTCTTGAACAATTAATATGTGCAATTTCCCTAAAAGAGCTATATGAATTGTACGGCCGTTTCTTACTTTCTGGATTGTATTTGGATAGCGCAAAGTGGTATCCGAGTAAGTCACGAACTCCAGGGTCAGTTGTTTTATTTGTAAAGGAGGTGAAACACAACACGTTATCGTCATCATCTGTCAGCAATGATGACTGAATAAAATGTAGTTTTTTTTATACAAGTTTTGTTTCCTTTCTTTCGTTTACTCTGGTCTGTTTCTTCCAAGCCGGTCATGCGCACTCGCTTACTGACCAGATACCGGTTGCAGACACAGTTGAGATCTCCATGCCATGGCCAATGCAAATGAGGTGAAGATGTCCGCAATGCAAAACGATTCTTTGTTGTTGTTGTTGTTTTCGGTTAGACGAACGATCATTTTGCCGTCTTTCAAACGGCTTGTGATATTTCTTTCCTTATGATCGCAAACAGTTCTGCGACCATATTGAAACACATTTGAGCGATCGTTCGCAGTGAATTGGAATCATATGGAAACCAAAGGTCTGCCATCTGAGATCGAAACGCCTCCCATGTTACAGAGCATTACTAGAAACAACGCTGGCGGATCTGTTAAGTTTCAATATTCATTGTCATAAACTCATCCGAGAGCTCTCGACCGCGGCAGAGTTAGGAACGCGAAATTTATGGAAGCAGTTGCCTTGTATAAGTAAATAGCAAAGATTTTAAGGATTCAAACAAGATATCTGCAGCAGACCTGTGCTAAACCTTTGCTTTGCGATCATTTGCGGTCAGTATGTAAAATGGTAAATTTCTATCACAAACAAGCAGGCTCACAGATGGGACAAACAATCGTTTTATTACGCTAAAACCTTAGCACCTGACAACCCGGGAGAGGCGGGTGGGATGCTTTCGCTTACAAGAGATACTCGATACAAAATACTCAATTAAAAAAGCTTATCTGGTACAAGCTATCAGTTACGGAATTCCATGCATATTAATTAAACCTTTTAACGAGTACATTAAAACACTCCTCTTGCAATCGTCCGAAAACTTTTGCGATCATACGGAAACCAGACTTAAACAGGTAATCTCTCTGAAGTTCTTCAGTCTCCTTTGGAGTGGCGATCATCTCAATGCCTCAAAAGAAGTTCAAATTTTGTTTTGGGCCGTGATGTCCCCGTGGATATTTAGATACCATCTACTGACGTTACACAAATCACTTGACTCTGATGACGACTTCCGCTCAGGTTATCGAAACGTCAGTCCATGTCACCAGTCCTTCTTAGGACAACACTCACTGAGCTATTTCATCCGCATACTTTAAGCGTTGATTCTGCAGTCCGTTGACAATAATATGACGTGTGTGCATTTTTCCAATAACTGCCAAAGACGTTTTGTTACGATTAGTGTACAAAGTGTTAAGTTGAGCTTGCAAAAGACAGAGCTATTAATGTTTCTAGCATCGGTAGTAACACATAACAATCTATAAGTCAGTCGTTGTGATTTGAGGCACCTGCGAAATATTGCCAAACCGGAAATAAAATAAACTTTTGTCAACGGAAACGCTCCTTATATTTATCGGAATTTAACAAATGCCGAAAATTAGGCTGTGGTTAGGTTTAGGTTGCTTTTAGATACTCTTTTTGTTTATAAGAGGTACCTTTATTGAAAGTCCAACTCAAAAATATACCTGAATTATTGGAATTATGCAATCGGAAATATGTTTAATACTTTTAGGCTGTCAGATTCATGGATATAAAAGGAGGAATGGGGATGAAGAGCTGATAGGAATCACAACATGCACAGAAATGCTAATATGCTTATGATGGATGACGTATTATCGCTTTGAAGTGCTCCCAATTTCTATCAGAATGTCCTATAAAAAGCCAGTGCATAAGATTGTTGAAGCGTGACCACATTGCGTGATTTTGTATAATACAAATGTTACGGTTTTTAGTTTACATGTTTTGAATCTGCGCGAGAGGATGACTGCTTTTTTGTTTGTGTAGTTGCAGTTGTTTGTTTTGGTGATGTTTATTTTCAGTGATGGCAAAGGCCATTTTAACAGCCATCCCTGAAAACGAAACACTTAGAACTTTTAATATAGGCACTGTATAGGACAAGCGTACACCTGAAGTCAAATGTTCCACTTGTTTACAGCTGAACATATTTACCTGGAAGGCTTAGCGTACTTGGATGAACATGACATTAGATAGAAGGTTAATAAAAGAGAAGGTAGTTTCTAATCTTTTCCACGTTTAGCTGGAGAATGTGAAATTTGGTAAACAACCTTTTCATGACATGGGAAGCGAGCCAGACATAAAAATAATAAAGTTCGTTTCCAAGATTCTGCTTTAATTGCTTCTAAAGAGGCTTTCATTGGGCGAATACAAAAGAATAAAAGTATGTTATTGTTTCCTTGTCTTGTAAGTTCCGAGAATACATTGCCTTCTTCCAAGAATCGCTGGATGACACTGAGCATGCTCATAGGGACTTGTTTTGATTAAGGAATGTGCTTCGCTTGCCAAAATATAGGGAAGAAGCAAATTTAAAACACAAAAAATTTCACTTTCTTTTTTTTTCGCTTTAAACGTGTTAATTGCAAAAGTACGTAATGGGTTTTGCTAGTAAGGGCTAGTTGAAGTATCGTGATTGTTAAAGCGACGATCTGGGTTCTTGTGTGAGTATGGCAAATCGTCGACATCAAGCCCCGAAGAATAAATTTCCATCAAAGCCGAAGGAAGTCCCTCTGGACATAAACATCTGGAGCGATGGCTCTTTGTTAAGTATAGATCGAAACCGAAATCGCCTTGAAGACTTTGAAGGTCTTTTACGAGCGCATGATTTCCGAGTGACGAAAGCGAGTGATCCCGTGGAAGCTGGTAGGACACGCAACATTAAACTCACCTTAAAGACGACACAGTACGGCAAAGCCAGATTTTTTGAGGATTTGAGGCGAAAATGGTGTGACTCGATTTGCAGTCGTGGTGATTCGTTTTGGCTGGAGTCAGCGGAAACATCCAGGGACACTTTCAAGTACAAATGTGACGACACAAGACAAGTGTTACCAGCGACTTCCTTCAGTTTTGGAAGCTTCTTCGATCGGGGAACCTACATAAGACATTGGAGCAGTGAGCAAGATGTGCTGCGCATTGAGAATGGAACTATCCAGATCGAATTTGAACATGATGCGAAAACTCTTGCGATTAGCTTTTTCAAGGCAGGTGAACGGGAGGGATTTAAAGAGGTTCGGATCGACATGGAATACCGTCAGTTGGAAAATTACGTTGTTGTAGACGAAAATGCATCCCAGGGAGCAATCAATTTTTACGTCCTTCTTCAGTGGCCACCGAAAGTGTTTCAAGGTAAGCTGTTTGTTTCCGTGTGGTCAAATAAAATTCAGTGAGGTTGCAATAATGACTATAATTGCACAGAGTACTTGCGTATTCTGGTACAAAAACCGCGCTTGAAAAGGTGAATAGCTGAACGTTTTAGTGTTTAGTCTTTTTAAAATGCCAGGAACATAGAATCAGTTCTGAAGTGCAGCATTTGAGTTAACCTTATCTGACCGAATATATATATATTTTTTGACATCATGTTTACAGAATTTAATTTTCCCCTCTCTTTTGATTTTATTTCTCTGAGCACGTTACCCGGCAGCAACAGAATTGAACTGATACGATCTTCTTATTTAACAGATCAACTAACATGCCCTCGTTTGTCGATTTTCACTGGGCGGAAGTTGTCGGTTTTGACTTGAGTGGTTCACTTTAGTTCCTCCCTGACTTTTAAGTCTAAGAGCGCAGATAAAAAAGAGAAGAAAACTTCCAAGGGATCGAGATCTTAAATACATGGATCCAACTGACCATAGTTGATTAGTTACTTTATCTCAGCAAAATGCAGTTACACAAATATGGGAGGATGTCGTGGCCACGTTTGAACGGCAAAAAGACAAATTTCAGACTCATTTTAGACTGGACTTTTGATCCAATTGATATCCTTGAAACTTTCAGTTTTTTGGTGTGATGACCAGAAGAGCACGAATAAAAAACGTAAAGTGCAAAAAATGTATTGGATATATAATGGTGCACTGAAGATTTAGCTGTAATTGGAAGGTAGTGGACGTTATTCCGATTGTGTACTCCAGAGTAGTCCATGTCGGAGGTTCCAAGTCTGAACTAGTAAAAATTTGTTAAACCACTTGGGATGAAACCAGAGCTGCTCTACCAAGCCATCGATATAGTGGGATTTATGCTGCCAAATACCTTCTTCATTTATAAAGCTTTGAGATTAGGTTGGACCGTCCAGTTGTTGTGAAAAAGCATGGCAAGTGAAGACTGATTCCCAAAAATTTTGATAAATTGTGTTTTCCATTACACCCTCGAGTGTTAATGCTATCTGATTATAAAATCCGTTATTTTTGGGAGGATTTTAGATTTTTAACCAAATATTTAAAATTATTTAACGCTGTAATTTTTTTTATTTATTATTATTATTTTTTTTATCTTTAGAGATACAAATCAACGAGCACACTAATTACGACCGCCTCACAAGCTTCCTTGGGTGCAGCCGAGAAGTGCTGGGTTCCAGTTCAGTGTTATGTCTGAGCTTTCGACTGGATCAAGTGCAAAATGAACCAGACTCCCCGCTTGGTCTCATGGCTCGCCTTTCACAGAAAGGTAAATAAATATATTGAATACCTTGATAGCACTTCTCAGAGCTACACTTTACCTTAAGTAGGACTATTTGTGGATGATCTTCACTGTTCAAAATCGGTGATACAAAGACTGCAACTTTAGAATCGTCTTTCTTTGAACAAGTGAAAATATCAATTCATGCGAACAACTTATAGATGATCAGACTATTTGGAGTTATATTTGGGCCTTATTGCTTGCCTTGAGATGCTGATGTCTAAACTCAACAGAAAACTGGGTTAGAGAGGCATTATCAACTTTTCTAGACAGTAATATAGTTAAGGGGGGTTAGTTTCTAAAGAAACTGTTTGTGGTGCATCGGTGGAGGAGTGAAACACGAAAATTTGGTTTATCAAAGGAGTTGATAATGTAAAATGACCACCGCAAAGGGCTTGACATGAAAAAGCTGATATGTCGAGCGTTAGCCCTTGGTCAGAGCGAATGGAGGAATTGTGGGTTGTGTATTGTTTATATACAGAAGATGGAGCTACGCTATTGGTGGTAACGTGGTAACGTGAAAAACGGTAATAAATTAATTGAATGAAATCGTTCTTTGCTACCGTGGGGATTAAGGGTGCTGATTTCAAAGGTGAATTTTTGCTCTAGATTTTTACGGCTTTTTCGTGGTAGCTTGATGTAGGGAAAGGTCGCAGATCGACATGTGTTGTTTGGAGTAGTTGGGGAGATTAAAATTTGGATGCGTCTTTGTCATCTTTCTCAACATCGCGTAGGTGTTCTCGGAATCGGTCACCTAGTCGTCTTCCTCTTTCCCCAATGCATAACTTTTTGTATAATGTACAGGTTATGCAATAGATAATAGTTTTGGGGTCATTTTGAAGTATTTCACTCCTCACATTTCACCCTCATAATAACCCATAATAACCCATTTAACACCATCATTCTGATCCCGAAACTGTTAGAACCTTTTCGCAACCACCACTGAATTCATTTGAACGTGACAGAAATGTAGGCACTTTTAAATACGTGCGCTTGCGATGCAAAACTAGTCCTTTCATTCAAAATTTTGACAACATATCGGGCCCTTAGCGATTTGTTAAGATTACTGATCGTTTCACCTGTACCTCCAGAAATCCGTAAAACTCTATTCTTTCAATTAATTTATTCTTGTTTTTATACATTACTACATTACCAACAACAGCGTAGCTTCATCTCACAGTTCTGTATATAAACCATACACAACCCACAATTCCTCGATTCGCTCTGTCGAAGTAATATAGTTATCTTTATAAGCCGGTATGGATTTAGTAGCTAGCCAACGAGTGACCTCAAAGCTGCCTGAAATGTAATCAAACAGACCAATCATCGTGTATGTCGCACTCAAAAAAATATTGTCAGGGTGTTTTGACTCCGCATAGTAGACAAAATTAATAAAGACGATTATTTACCTATATATAAATACACCTGTCACCTGTCAATTACCATGATCTTTGAAAGTAGCTTTCAAGTCATTCCATCTTTTTTAAGGTTTTTCTATCTACTTTGGGGCTGTGAAGACAAAAGCGCCTCGAGGGTCTACAGAAATACCCTTGAAACCTGAGTTCTCTGACTACAAGATCACCTACGCCCTGGAATGTCTCCTGTCCCGCGGCTACAAAATACGTGATCGTATTTCCCGAAAGTTTTATGATCTGTTACGAAAGGCCACCGATAGGTACGAATCGCTTCGACATGGAAAACCTGTTAGCGTTGAAAAAGTCTGCAACACGTTGTACCGATTGGTGAACTTTGTGGAAACTGACCGATTCTGTCCGCTCGAGAATTATCTGGAAAGTTTGTTGCATGGAGAAATGAAGCATCTGACCGCATTTGAGTTTGAGATGCCCAAACACTACGTTTACGTACCTCGCCTTATCATAACCCCAACCCAAGACTTCCTTGTGGCTCCGGAACTAGTTGCGGAGAATCGCGTGATTAGAGAGTATGGGCACAAAGAGGCGATGCGAATAGCATTCCGAGAGGAAGATTTCTCCAAGCTGGCGTCAACTTACCCAGAAGGCTTGAAGTACGTGTTACAAGAGCGTGTAGTAAACCTTCTTTCAAACAACATCAAAATCGGCAGCCGCGAATTTGAGTTCTTAGCTTGCTCAAACAGCCAGTTACGTGATCATGGTGCGTGGTTATATGCGACTGACGGAGAGCACAGAGCCGCTGACATAAGAGGATCGCTGGGCAAATTGAATGAAATCAGATGCGTAGCCACCTATGTGTCCCGGATGGGCCAATGCTTTTCCTCCACAAAGGAGGCTGTTACCGTCACCATTGAGGAGGGAATGGAAGTTAAAGAGATTCCAGATGTGGAAGTAAGCTACAAAGACGTATACTTCAAGTGCTGCGGCAATTTCAGATCCGGAAAGTATACTTTTAGCGATGGAGTTGGAAAACTTAGCCGTGCCTTGGCCAGAAAAGTAAGTGCAAGTTAAATGACTGTTTTTAATTTCCCGCTTAAAAGTTAAGCAATTTTCTCGATGTAACGCTAGTTGTAGCTTTGCCTTTACTAAAGCAGGCACCGGTAACGTATTTAATTTTCTATTCTTTGTTTTGGATTTTCTAATTAGACCATATCTTACTACTTTTCGCCTGATGTAGTATCAAATTATGGCAACTATACATTTCACACTGCTGTGTAGCAATACAAATCCATTTGACAGTTAATCTTGAAACTACACACATGTCTAGCGCCGTCTTCACAGACTTGGTTCTTCTCAACAATGTGCTTTACCACTATAAAAGCATACCCAACGCTGGACAACATATGGTGAAAAACCAAAGCCGTTTAAATTGGCTAAACGAAAATTTTGCACTTTCGTTCCATATAAAATACGTATCCATATTTGTAATCTTAAACACGAGAGAAGCTCTCCTTCCCTCTAAAACAAACTGCAATAATCATGTCGCGTTTTAACTAATTTGTTCAGGTTGCAGACAGCCTCGATCTGGACCCGATTCCATCAGCCTATCAGATTCGCTTCCAAGGCTGTAAAGGGATGTTAGCAGTGGACCCCAGTCTTCCACACGGAGATGTGCGAGAAATACTACAATATCGCAAAAGCATGAACAAATTCGACTCCAGACATCCTGCACTGGAGATCTGCGAGGCAACGAAACCAAGTGAGTCCTTTTGGGTGGATAAGGAGTCTTTTGAACATATATGCGAAAAAAATCTTTCTGAAAAATCATTTTTTTCTTCTTATGTGCAGAATGGACTTCTTGTGAGTAGTTAAGGATATAGACTGCGTTTAAATCAATAGATTCGTCTTAATCTAAAAGGAGAGAAGAAAGAGGAGTTAGAGCCATAATCTGGAAGACTTTCATGGCGTATGGGGGAGCAGGGTTGGCGTAGTGGTGAGAGCGCTCGCCTACCACCAATGTGGCCCGGGTTCGATTCCCAGACTCAGTGTCATGAGTGGGCTGAGTTTGTTGGTTCTCTACTCTGCTCCGAGAGGTTTTTCTCCGGGTACTCCGGTTTTCCCCCCTCCCCAAAAACCAACATTTGATTTGAGTTGAGTTGATTTAATTTGACTTTATTTGTTTCTGTATTTTCTCGGCCCCACTAGCCTTTGTGCTATAAATACTACCGAGGGTAAATAAAGATTATTATTATTATTATTATTATTATTATTATTATTATTATTATTATTATTATTATTATTATTATTACGGGCAGCGACCAATTGCAGTAAAAAAGTGAAATGGACATGCAAAATGCCATCGACTTATTTGGTCTGGGTGATTGCCTAATTTGCAGTGAAGAACAACGAAACTAAGATGTAGCTGAAGCTTCTCTTGGCTTAAACTTAATTCCTAGATTTGCCAAGTTAAAGCCAGAAAATGTTTGGCTTTCCAACGCGAGTGATATTGAAGGAGTAGTGGGAAAGTATTAATGAATAATGTTTATTTCTTTTTGTTTGTTTCTTTGTTTCGTTTGGTTTTTTCCAGACCTTCTCTACCTCAATCGTCAGTGCATTATCCTTTTGAGTGGTCTTGGTGTTCCTGACGATTCATTTATCAGTCTGCAGGATAAAATGCTTCGTAGTCTGGCGTTGATGCTTCTGTTTGAAACTATAGCCTTGGATAATCTCCGTCGCGCAACCGTCCCCGGGGGGTTGAAAGTCCAAGCCTTGTCACGCAGTGGTTTTAACGTCACAGTAGAGCCCTTTTTTAGATCATTGCTGCTGGCAATCTACAAGAGCCGGTTGGGTGACTTATTACGAAGAGCCCGTATCGCTATCCCAGAATCCCACGGGCGACTGTTGATGGGCGTAATGGATGAAACGGCTTCTCTGGAATATGGCCAGGTGTTTGTTCGTTATTCAAAACTGGTCAGCGAACCAGGGAAGGAGTTAAAAACTCTTGAGGGCAAAGTGGTTATTAGCAAGAACCCTTGTTTTCACCCAGGTTAGTTTGATAGGCTCCCGAGACGAAATCCAATCGACATTACCGACACAGTGCGCACAATGATCACCTGAATGATTGACAGTTAAACAAAAAGCTATACTTTAAGGTGCAGTATCATGAATTGTTAGTAAAATTCTGGAAAGCGAAGGAGACCTGTTTACCGATGGCAAACGAAATCTAATGACCAAATTTTCTTAAAATTAAAACGGCTATTTTAGCTCAAGGAAACTATTCTTAAATGTTTTTTGTTACGCTTGGTCAAGATGAAAATGGTGCCAACTTGAAAAAGTCGGGCCGACGTTTTCAAGTTCTCCTCTTGCATTTTAGATGAAATTGATAACAAACTTAGTGTGGATCATTTTTTCTTGTAAAATTTACTTGATTTTATCTCAATGGTAACCTAGAAACAATTCATGAATGGCAAAGTCACGGAAAATTGACTTAGTCAATTTTTGGTCAAAATATCAGGGATAATTCCCATGATACTGCCTCTTTGACCATTTGCAGAATTTTTCGTTTTCAAAAAACAATATTCAAAGTTTTGCAGGTCTATCTTGTGCCAGTGAGAAAGTTGTCTCCATTAATTGGCAAAGACAGTTCCCCCTCATATTATGCTAAGCCGCAACAAATCAATCAGTCATTAACACTGGCGTAAAAGCCAGCTATCCTCTGTGTTTATTCCGTTAATTGAAGGGTTCTTTCTTTCTGGTGTAATTTTGCAATTCCCCGGCGCTCAAACAGTAACTGATATATAGCGTTTTAAAACACCAGATGAGCCTTTTCACAAAATAAGGGATTCTCATGGCGGGTCTCTCATTTAGTGCATTGGACACACGAAAGATATTTTTAAACCCTGCATAGCCCTTGTAAACAGCAATAATATGAACAGCTTCTTTAGGTTGACTTTAGAAGAAATTGACGAACAAAACGTTTTGGAAGCTATGAGCTCAAAGCTGTTTTCAGTGTGATCATTATATGTTCCATATTTGTTAACTTAAGTCCTTGTCTTCTAGGTGACATGCGTACTTTTGAAGCTGTTGACGTAGAAGCTCTGCATCACTTGGTAGATTGCGTTTTTCCCGCCAAAGGTCTTCGGCCACACTCAGATGAAATGTCGGGCTCAGACCTCGACGGAGACAAGTATTTCGTCACGTGGTATGACAAACTAATCCCACCTCGAGAAAATGAAGATCCCATGGATTTCACTGCGCCGGAGAAAAAAGTTCTACCAAGACCAGTGGAAGTATCCGATATGATAGAGTTTGTGTCTGAGTACATCAAAAATGATCAACTTGGCATCATTGCAAATGCTCATCTTGTTCATGCGGACCACGACGAAGAAGGTAAGAGGAAATCAAATTCATTTTACACTCACACACGCGCAACCCTCCCCCCCAATCAAATGCAAGTGACATCTATCTTAATTGATTCATATCAAATCAAATCAAATCAAATCAAATCAAAACTTTATTTACCCACGGAGTCCGTTTCACTAAAAGTGCTCTCCCATGGAGCCGTGCATTACAAATACGATGACTATTAATTTAAAAATAGTAAAATAAGAATCTATAGTTTAAAGTCTAATTTATCTACTACTCAAATTTAGACAAGTTAAAATATATTACAGTAGGTCCTAAAAATTAATTAATTAGTTAATTAATTGTTTAAACTAGTGGCCTGCTTAGCCTCGCTAGGTAGACTGTTCCATGTAATGGCACCCTGGTAGCGAAAACTCTTTTTAAGTGCTTCTGTGTTCGGTCTAGGGATGAACAGATTTAGTTCAGAGTCACGTAGATTGTATCTATAGATAGTGCTGGTGTTCACGAATCTTTCAGATATATATACTCTGGCAACTGTTTGTTCACTGTTTTGAACATTAGACTTTTCAATTGTTTGGTTCGTCTGTCAGCAAGGCTCGTCAAGTTAAGGTCAGAAAGAATTTGAGACGATCTTAGTCATCTTACGTTCTAGTCAGCTCCAGGTTTTATGCGAGCAGCTCTGTTTTGTAATTTTTCGAGTTTTTTACTTAAGACAGCACCAATGCCACCCCAAACAGTTCTACAATAATCTAGCTGTGGCAAAATGAGAGATTTGTAGATTGCTATGAGTACTGGTTGGGGGCATAGTGGCTTAAGTCTTCTTAGTGCTGCAAGACCTCTCGCAACCTTTCTGTTAACCTATGAAATATGAGGACCCCAAGATAGTGTTTCATCCACTTGTAATCCAAGACACTTATAAGAGTCAACTCTTTATATTGGGTGGCCATCAAGATAAATGTCTGGGTCACTAGGGAGTAGCGAAATTTTATGTCGAGTCCCAGTGAACAGACATTTAGTCTTGACAACGTTAAGACTTAGGCGATTAGAATCAAGCCATTGTTTAAGATTGCCTAAGTCACGTGTCAGGGATGAGAACGACTCTTCATGGTCTTTTGATGCATAAGTAAGGTTAGTGTCTTCAGCATACATTCTTACATATGATAAAAGGTTACAGTTAGGCAAGTCGTTGATATATAATAAGAATAATAAGGGTCCGAGTATTGACCCTGAGGGACCCCACAACGTATGTAATTAATTTCAGATTGGACGTTGTCCAAAACAGTAATCTATGTGCTATCAGATAGATAGTTTCCAAAAAGGTTTAGAGTAGTACCTCTGAGACCATACAACTCTAATTTCGCTAGAAGAATATCATGGTCAATGGTATCAAATGCCTTTTTTAGATCAATAAAGGGCTGTATTTGTTAATCCATTGTCAGTGTTGAGATACCAATTATCTGTCATATCGATAAGAGCTGTTAAGGTGGAGTGTAGCGGTCTAAACCCAGATTGAAATTTAGAGAGTAAATTGTTTTCATCCAAGTATTTATATACCTGATTGAAGATCGCTTTTTCAAAAAGCAATTACTGAAAGAACAGATATGAGCCTATAATTAGCAGGGTCTACCTTTGAGTCAGCCTTGAAGATTGAAGTTACCCTGGCATTTTTCCAGTCACTGGGAATAATACCAGTAGAAATGACTGAGTGTGTCAAGGAGGCCGCTGTAAAAGGAAAACATGCCTTGAGAAGGCGAGCTGGAATACCATCAAGGCCTTCAGCTTTGTTTGTAGGTAAATTGGCAACTAGTTTAGATACCTCATTACGGTTATTAGTTTCAACTCAAAGTTCGTATGGGAAGGATTAATAAAATCGCAAAAACTGACTCGAGGGGGATTTATCTTTGAGGCCAGGGTTGGACCTATTTCCGTAAAATAACTATTAAAAGCATTACAGGCCTTGTAGGGATCACTGATGTCTTCGTCATCTATAACCAATTTCGTTAACTGGGTTGTGTTTTTCTTTCTAGATAATATCGAGTTGACACCATTCCAAGTGGATTTCACTTGACCACTATTACTCTCAAAATAGGAGTGATAGTAGTCCTTTTTACGGGCCATAATAGGGTGATTAACTTGGTTCTTAATTTTTTTATACTCGATCCATTTGGTTTGGTCGTTGGTAACAGTTGCAATGTCGCACATAAAATTTTCAAGTACAAAGCGTTTGTAATGTCTAGCATTAATGACTCGCGGAAGTGATTTAGGGCTTCTTTGTTTTCGAGCGACGTAAATTAAGCTATGGTCACTGACTCCAATATGGGAAACTCCCGATAGAGCAAATTTATCTGGCTCATTGGTGAGGAATATGTCGATTAGTGATTTAGAATTTGGTGTTAATGCGTGTGGGTTCATTGATTAATTGATTATTAATTATCATTGATTATTAATTAAGTGTATTATTAATTGAGTGTATTGGTACGACTCACAGAGCTCGTAAAGGTGCAGTCTCATTATTTGGAGTGGATGCTAACATATCACAATTAAGGTTGATCTGAGATTGTATAAAAGTCTGGGTGTAAAAAGAATTGGCAGTACAACTAGTACAACTAGAAAAGGGCTCTAATGTCGTATTTTGATTATTCTATCGTCGGCCAGTCATAGTTCTTGGTCTGGTCCCGCCATTGTATATGTTAGGTCGCGAAGGAAATGACACGCTCGAAAAGGGATTGACTTCTCTTGCTCGCCGCGTTTTTTTTTTTTTTTTTTTTCGCTTCGTACAAAAGGAACGCTTCAGTTAGATAGGTAGAACATTAAATTATACTTCACAGACGCTAATTAAGTAAATTCATTGATTTTGTCAGGGGGTACTATACGTAACTCCCTCTCCCTTCTCTGTGCTGAACGACGGGGCCACAACTAGAACATTACTTTTAATTATGCAATCATTATGTTTCGTTATTGATATCATTCTAGGAGTATTTTCCAGTGACTGTATCAAGTTAGCTCATATGCATTCTGATGCAGTAGATTTTCCAAAGACCGGCAAGTGCCCGTCTCTTCCCAGGGACCTCAGACCTGAACAGTACCCAGACTTTATGATGAAACCAGGCAAGCCCCGATACCAGTAAGTCACGCAGGCCCTGTTCATCTTTTAACTTAAAATATAGTTTTGATGTTGATACCTTTGCTTTAATCTAACAACAGAGTTTAGGTACATACTCAGTGTGTTTAATCGTAGTTAAATTACTCTAAGATAATTGATTTCAGCTCCTTGTTGTAACTGGATTTCTAAATGACGAACTGTGATGATTCGGTACTCTCTCTCAAGTGATACAATGTCAGACACAGCTCCAGAAATCAGATTCTGTAAATCTAAGAAAAGCCCCCGAAAAATAGAATATTGTCTAGTTAACAAACCTAAACAACTGTCTATGCCTTAACTACCGCTATTGTCTACTGAGAGAAATATAATGAATAACCTACCAGCGACGCTACATGTATTTTAAGGAGTTTTGTTCGCCGTGTATCAGTTATAGGGGCCCAGGCCCCCAAAAGGCATTGCACGCCGCGCTGATTTTCTTAGAGACTTCAAATCTACTAAAAATGAATCATTCGACTACATTCCTAGGCTTAGATAAAAATTAAGGTGTTCTATGGCAGCGTCATAAGTAACGAGCTCGTCTCTTAGTATCCTTAATTTGTTTATCAACATTTTAGTTCTAAAAAGATCTTGGGAAAACTCTTCCGTAAATGCCAGTCACTAGATCGTGCCCAGCGCTTCTCGTCGGGTGATGGCTCTCAGGCCCAGATCAGGCCCGACGAAGACCTCATCGTACCAGGTTACAGACAATACCTTGAGGAGGCAGAAGCAGTGCGAAATCACTACAACACCAAGTTGGAGGGGCTTATGTCCTTATATGGCTTGAAAAACGAAGGAGAAGTGATAACTGGCTGCCTGGTCAAAGTTAACACTCGGCTTGCGGCCAAAACGGATGAGAAGTTTGAAGTTGCCCAAATGATACAAGCAAGTCTTGCCTCTCTACGCACCAAAACACGACAGGATTTCTACGAAGAATTCGGTGGTGAAGAAGCAGTGATGGAAGAGTTTGAAGAAAACGGCGCATTCAGCGATGAAGTTCTGATGAAAGCGTCAGCCTGGTACATGGCAACGTATGCAGCGAATGATGAGGAAGAAAACGCAGTCGAGAACCGCGTGTCAGCATCAACAACTACTTTACAAGGAGACAACCAAGCAGGTGTGGCGAGGGGCAGAGTCAAGCTTCTTAGCTTCCCATGGGTTGTTGATCGCATCCTGGCGAAAATCAAAGCTGCAAAGCAGAAAGAGAGGAAAAAGAGCGGAATTCATCAACAGCATACGTTGAATGCAATCGGCGACCTCATCACAGACCAAGCAGCCTACGTTTTCGAAAGTTCTCATCAGTCAAATATGATAGACGACCGGGAGATAAGGATTGACGAACGAAACAAGCTGCAAAGTATCCTGACCCGCCTTTATGGGGAAGGCCGTGCGCCACGCCTGTCGTTATATGGAGTGTCGCTGACCGGTATCTCGGCTGGTGATGGTCGTAAAGACCAAAATCCTATTGAGATTTACGCGCATTACAAATGGAACGCTACTGAGCGTGAGCAGTACCAGTATTTGCAGAATTTAGGCACTTTACTGCAACACGATGGCAACGCGCGAATTCAGAGACGACCACCCATCCTGTACTTCGAACGCAATCGAGGTAAGCATAACAACTAAAATGCAGTGTTGTTGGATGCCAAGTACTGCATCTTACTGGAATCACTAATTTTGTTTATAAACTGTTGTCTGGAGGTAGCAGTATCGGTGAAATCTGTCAAAATATAACTGTTCAGTATTTGAATTGTTTGTATTTCAAACTTGTCCTACTGTAACCATAATCCTGTCGACTATCAAATCAACGCACTGTTTCTTGTGGCTCTTTTTAAGAAGAATGGCTGAAAGAGCTCGATAATAAGAACAAAGAAGAAATGAAAGAATGGAGCCGGCGTGAATGATCATCCCAGTTATGTAGCGAAAACAAAGCCTGAAAACAATTAGCGCTTGTACGGGAGTCGAACCCACGGCCACACAGCAAATAATTTCCTATATTTTAATGCTTTCAACTAAGTTACAACTAGCCTAGGCAAGCCTATTGTGCCTATTGTCTGAGAGCGACACTCATTAGTAAGCCTATCCACATATTAGTATGCAGGAAATCCAAGTTGTTACAGTGCGGAAATTCAAATTAGTATGCAGGAAATCCAAACTGTTTTAGAGTGCGGAAATCCAAAGTAGTATGCAGGAAGACACTCATTAGTATGCAGGAAGACAGGGGAAGGCAGAAACGAGGCTTAGAGTGCGGAAATCCTAATTAGTATGCAGGAAGACACTTATTAGTATGCACGAAGGCAGGGGAAGGCAGAAACGAGGCTAAGAGTGCGGAAATATAAATTAGTATGCAGAAGACACTTATTAGTATGCAGGAAGGCAGGGGAAGGCACAAACGAGGCTTAATTTTCATCCCTAACATACTACTAACAGTCCTTCTCAGCACTGCACTCAAACATGATTGCAAGACAAATATAGTATTTCATTTTGGCTGGAATAAATTTTAAACATTAATGATAAACTTAAGGTGCTGCAGACTTTGCCCTTTTCAAGCCTCTAACTACATTGTAGAAATGTTTTCCCTTTGCATAAAAGTTAACTACAGACCAACATGATGATGATGGTCGTACTTCACTTAGTTATGATATGACTCCTGGGTTCAACCTCGTTGTCGTATGCAAATGCTGCCTGATGTCAATACGTGACTAAGTCTTACAACATATCAAATATCAAGCCGAGAAATGGATTTTCGCCTAAATGAAATCTCACTGCGGGGACCTCTTTAAAAGTTCGTCCACAGATACGAACAGTGTTGGACTTTTCTATCATTATCATTATTGGGTCCAGTTAAAAAGTTATGGCCTCTGTTACGGAGGGTTACATGAGTAACCCTCCATCACCGCGCTCAGCAGATTGATCAACAGTCAGCACTACAGACGTCACAAAAGGAAAAGAATGACAGAATTCCATTCACCCTCACATTTCACCCGCATAATAACCCAGTTAAAGCCATCATTCTTAACAACTTTAAGATACTGCAAAATGATCCAGAAACTGCTAGAATCTTTTCGGAACCACCGCTGATTTCATTCAAACGCGACAAAAATGTAGGTAACTTTCTAGTTAAAAGCGCTTTCAAAACAACTGAACAACCTGGCACTTTTAAATGCGCGCGCTCGCGATGCAAAACTTGTCCTTTCATTCAAAACACTGACAAAATATCGGGCCCTAAGCGATCTGTTAAGATCACTGATCGTTTCACGTGTACCTCCGCAAATGTTATCTATTGCATAACCTGCACATTATGCAGAAAGTTATACATCGGCGAAACAGGAAGACGACTAGGTGACCGATTCCGAGAACATCTTCGTGATGTTGAGAAAGATAACAAAGACGCATCCAAACCTGTCGCTCGGCATTTTAATCTCCCTAACCATTCCAAACAACACATGTCGATCTCCGGCCTTTCCCTACATCAAGGTACCACGGAAAGCCGTAAACATCTCGAGCAAAAACTGATCTTTCAAATTGGCACTCTTAATCCCCACGGTATCAACGAGCGCTTTTCATTCAATTAATTTATTCCTGTTTTCACGTTACCATGTTACCACCAATAGCGCGGTAGCTCCATTTTCTGTATATAAACCATACACATTTCGCAATTCCTCGATTCGCTCCGACGAAGGGCTAACGCTCGAAACGTCAGCTAATCGAATCCCTGTACGGTGGTCAATTTACATTATCAACTCCGTTGATAAACCAAATTTTCGTGTTTCACTCCCCCACCGACGCAGCACCACAGTTTCTTTAGAAACTAATCCCCTTTACATGAGTATTGTTTGTATGAAACATCAGGAAAGTGTAAACTTGATAAATCGTAGACATTGTTTTTTGAAGGGAAAATCTTCTTTCAACTTCCCGGTCTTTTCAAAATGACGCTCCAAAATCACCAAACAATCTCAAATATTCATCGAGTTCTGCACTACAGACTTATAATGGCGTTGTTAATCGAGTGAATTTTTTTTAAGGATATTAACTTTTAAAACCTGAAAAGCATCAAAACCTCAGGATACAGGGGTAAGTCCTTATTTAAAAGTACCCACTGACCTGTACGTACCCTGGTTCTATGTCACAACCACGAAATGAAACATAAACAACCATAATAACCTCTCTCACTGGGTATATCGCCTGCCGTACTTACCCGAAGAGGGAGGCGATAGATAGGCCAATATGGCTAAGTATGGGGATATTCCACAAGATTGAGCAGGATAATATTTTATAATTCATCACATCAACAAAAAAGCACTCGTTACTGAGTTAATTACAGACACCTAGAAAACCCGCCATCTTTCCATGCGACACACAAATTTACGTATATCGCAGGATATCTGTTGAGTACGCACGACGAATATTTGACTTTATTATTCAACATATTGTGACAATGACCAAATATGGTCATAGCGCGCTCAATATTCGTCGTGCGTACTCAGCAGATATCCTGCCATAAACTTAATTTTGTGTGTCGCGGAGAAAAATGGCGACAATTCCATCTTCTTTTAGAATAAAAGCAGAAAACTTTGCTTTGTCATTAATGTGTTGAATAATAAAACGTTTATCCTGCTCAATCTTACGGCCTCGTCGGCTAAGTATCAGGCGATATTCCGCGCGATTTCCCAAGGTAATTGTTAAATATTTGGAAAGTGCTGTAATATATTGAATAATAACAGTTAATAGAGATACATAAGCATTCTAAAATTAAGAATTTTTTTACGTTCACCAGGTCTACTGAGACAACAGTACTACATCACAGCGGATTCCAACAACATGCTGAAAACTGCCTATGTCGGTCTTCATGTTCAGCGGTGTCCTCGTCTGCTCCACCTTTTGCTTATAATAATGCAATGGGGGCGCCGCAGACATATCAGTGGTAACCAGAAGAGCTCCTTCCTGACAGACGATGAACTGGCCACTCTCTTCATTGTATTTTGTGAGAAATCTGGGTTTACTAACGAGGTAAATTGAACTTAAAGTTATCAGACCTGAATTCAGTTATCCATAAAATTGAAAATACGCAGGATATTGTTGTCAATCGTCTACTATGGCTTCTCAGTGTGACGCATGACCCAAATATCTGCTGTGCATACTATCCACCAATGATATTTTATTGCTATCCAAGCCAGGATAAAGTGGATTTTAGATAAGTGCCAAAGTAACTTTCGTGTGCTTTGGTTTTGCATTGCTTCGCACTGTGATTGGCTGACAAAACTCGCGCCAATTTCTCAACCATTAAGCAGCAAAACCCAAACCAATCGCCACATGTAATTACTTCGAATTCTGATTGGTTCATTGTACTGCTTCCGTCTGTTGTGATTGGTTAGAGTAATCACTTTGGTTTTGGTTTTACGATACTCAACCGAAGAGTGCTCTATGGCTGTACGGTAAACATAGCAATCGCTATTTTAAAGTACAACGCAAACCATTTGTCTCTTTTAGCTTGTAATTGATGAGCTTCAGACGTTCAGTTCCAGTCTCCTCGGATTACAGTCCAGTGCACAACAGACTGAGACCGAGGATCTGTGGAACCGTGTGGTCTTGGGCGAGGGTGATCGCGGTCAGCTGAAGGGTTTTAAGGCTGACGCCACTCCAGGTCACGTGTTGATCAAGTTCTTTGAACGTTACAGCACAACAGCGGAAGATGACCCCCTTCATATACAGATAATTGAAAATCCAGTGAAAAGTAGCGAGAGGCTTTGCCCTGACTTGTCATCAGAGGACAGCGGTCGCTTCTCTGATGCAGCACTTCATGCATTTCACGAGCTTGCGCAGTGCTGTGGTCTGGATAATCTGACTGCGGCAACCAGCACGGAGAGCGCGCATGAGATGACAGAAACGCTGACCCTTCCTAACACGACCTGGGGCGCGCTCCGATTTGCCGAGGAATTTGTTCGAGTTAAACTGTCCAATTTGACATCATCAAAGATCACCATACGACCTGGTAATCTTGTTTCGCTGTTTCTTTTAAATTAGGGGCTACATATTAGTATTACAAAAGTATTTCTAAGCGCAACAAACAAGAGATCGTGATTTGACCGCTTATTCTGATTTTCTCATTACTCTGATGAGTTTTTCATTTTCTTCGTATCATCAGCCAAATCCCATACACCAGATGCTGTGAATCCTAGTGATTCCTCATCTTTCGTTTTCTTCTTTTAGCTCAGAAATCTGCTGGTTACATCCTTGAAGCAACAGGGAACTACCTTACACTCCACACTGTTCAGAAGGAGCTTGAGAAGCTGGAAGCCACCTGTCAAGCCTACGTCTATGACCACACCGTCAGCGGTGGAACTCGATTTTTATTTTTGAATCAAACCGGCCCAGGAGACCGAGTTACATGGAAGAGCTTAAAAAAGGGCGACTATGCTGTGAACCTCGACAGTTTGAGTGCGCTGTTTGCTGGGTTTACTCTCGATGAGGACAAGGCAGAAATCAAGTTCCAACGCACGCTTTCATCTCAGCTCAAGCTTTTCCAAAGAGAGTACTTGCCTTACATTCACGGCTCTGATACTCTTAAAATCAACGCTGAATTTGGAAGTATTTATGCGGAAAATGCGCATCTTCTCTCTCCAACCGTTGAATTTGTCGAGGCTATCCTAAGTGAGAGCGCTGACCCTAGAAACCAGTCTGGTCCGGCAAATAAGCAAGGGAAGATAAAACACAAGTTTATACCGTTCTTAGGCAGGAATGCTGGTTGGTCGGCGGCGTTTCTCTCAAGCGTTTGTACTTCAAGCACAGAAACATACAAACTGGGGATAAAGGCAGGCAAGAACCACACCCTGATCATTGTGTACGATGATAACTTGAATTTCTCCGACGCAGAAATTCCACCGATCAACTGGGTTGTAGCTGACGTCAAAGCTCCTCGCGCTGCCAATGCAAAGTCACGTGATACTGATTTTCGTGTGACAGTCTGTTCAGAGCGGAGACTGGAAAAAGAAGACGAGAAAGAGGAAGTAATGACATCTGCCAATTATGAAAGGTTTAAATCTGCCATCCGAAGAGGAGCTACTGGGCTGGAACTGGTGCACGAGCTGCAAAAGAAGGTGGTTTTCGTGCGTCATGAAAAAACGTCTATTTATGAGGTCAACAGCAAGAAAACTTTCGTTATTCAAGCGAAAGAAGTCCAAAAGTATGATGTCAAAGGTTCCAGATTCCTAAACAACCCAAGGACCTTCACTGAAGTGAAGATATGCGGAGCCTTCAATGTTCAAGGTGGGGAATACGAAGATGCGATGAATGTTGCCAGAGAAGTCTGGGCAGCGGCTAAAACTCTACGACCCCACATTAGCTAAGCTGAACATTGCTACCAAGATACTGGCTAGCTTATAGTGACGGGATCTTCCCAGGACTTAATGGTTATGTCTAATGCCTACAGTTAGACAATTTTATAATGCACACACCAGTAACACAGCATAAAGGAGCTTCAGCCTAAAATGTACTTTACGCAAGTGAATGTTATGCCGTAATTTGTAGGAGTAATGTTACGCGTAAAACGCGTTCCCTTGTTTTGAATTACGTACGTACCATCGAATCGCCCAAGGTTCTGGAGTTTTGGGGGAAATAGCCGCTGTATGCACGGGTATATTTGTAAGGTTCAAGACCACGAGGCGGTAAACGTAGATCTAAGCAAGGGCTTATGGATCCAACACGAAATGGATCCGAGACGAAACTGGTATTTTGACGGCCGTATTGTTTGTATGTACTTTACAGGTTTTAGAAGTAATGTTGCTTCGTATTCGTGTAATGAATCATCTCCCCATTATCTCTTTTTCCGACATGGTCATGAATCTTGCAAAAATGCCTCAGTCTGTTATGAAGGCACCATTGTCATGTCACCGGTAACGCTGGCATCGTACTCTCTGTGCTCCACTGCAACAATTCGGACTCGAATTACCGCAAATTGCAGTGATCATCTCCGTTGGTCGTTTGAGATCGATTTTAAACAATTACCGCAAAAGATCTCCACCAGAGGTAAACCTAAAACACTTGTGTATGAAAGCAGCTCGTTTATATTCTAATTGCTTAGTCGGATGATATTTTAGATGATATTACATTAATTCCTTTTGCCAGGAAGGCAAATTGTCTTGATATTCATTAATAACTTGATCCAAGTATGATTCGGGGGAGCAGAATTGGCGCAGTGGTGAGAGCGCTCGCCTTCGACCAATGTGTCCCGGACTCGGCGTCATAAGTGGGCTGAGTTTCTTGGTTCTCTACTCTGCTCCGAGAGGTTTTTCTCCGGGTACTCCGGTTTTCCCCTCTTCTCAAAAACCAACATTTCTCCCACACGCCCCCACAAGCTTGTAGCTTTAAATTGTAACCGTGTCATATAAATATAGTTTCTTTCTTTCTTTCTTTCTTTTTCGAAAGTGCCTATTGAAGCCGCTTTAGATGGGATTTTACTAGTATTTGGCATGCCAGAAATTTTGACATTTTTGTTGTTCTTGTTGGTGTTGTTGCTTTCAACAAAATTTAAAAATGGATCAGAAGTTTATAAGGAAGTTAAATTGTGGAGAGTTAAAATTTGCTTTTCGTTTGAGATTAGCCAAACGAAAATAAATTGAAATTCTTATCTTTCCAGCTCACAGAGATTATCTGTGCGAACGAAAATAATAAGATAGGTGTATTCAGCTAAAAGTAAAGTTGTGTAACTTGTAAAATAAGTAGAAATGACCCCAATTGATACTTAGTCCTTGATCACTTAAATTGATCTGTAGTTGTCAACCAAAGAGTAATCAATAGGAGGACAAATAATTCTTACGTTTTGTCCTGCAATAGTTTTTAGAATGCAGGAGCATTTAATACGATTCACCCCAACGAAACAATTTTTACTGTACGTAATTTTTTGCAGTCATTAAAAATCACCACTGAACAATGTTAGCGATTTTGATCTTTGTATTGATGTTGGTCAAGAGTACAATTTCAGTCAACTTAGTATGTATAATGTATAATGTATACATTTTCCCCTTTGTTATCGTTTTATTTTGAATTTTTAATATGTTCTGTTAGCCAAGCAGCTACTTCTTCCTCATGGTGTTTGAGCCACAAAATATTGGCGTGTATCTGTTCAATTCCCATCTGAACTTGACGATACGCGGCGGCATTAGCTGGGTAGTCCTTGAAAAATGCCAATACCTAAAACAGAGCAATAAAGAACGTGAATGATAACTGTGACGTCAAACTTTTCAAGGACACGGCTACATAAAGCAACCTTGAGGGGAAAGGGGGGGGGGGTGTGA
The DNA here is from genome assembly GCA_016490735.1 of Pachyseris speciosa. Taxonomy (NCBI): domain Eukaryota; kingdom Metazoa; phylum Cnidaria; class Anthozoa; order Scleractinia; family Pachyseridae; genus Pachyseris; species Pachyseris speciosa. Next base: position 54,323 of record JAEMWC010001376.1, on the reverse strand, counting down.
GGTGTCACTGGTTTTTGTGAGCCAAAGGTTCAGTTACTTACACTTCCTTAGAAACCCTTTCTACCAGTCCTCCATCGAGAGCAAAACAGAGTTCGTGTATTCTGAGCCAGGGTGGCCACTGTAATATGTCACGAGTGTTAAGATACCACGCAACGGGTTCAAGTCGGGTATTTAGAAAGCTGTCTAACGCTAACCCGGAATTAAGGTTTTGTTTCTCTTTTTAAGCACATTCGGACTTCTCATTTAAGAAGTCTCGATCGGGATTTTTAGTGGTACCTAACAAATCTAAATACTTATCACAAGGAATTAAAAAACTAAAGCAGGGATCGGCTATTGACAGTCCACTCTTGCAAGAAATGTATCAATCTTTACTCTTAATTCTTCGTCCGTCCTGAATGGCTAATAGTATTGGAGTTCATCCTAAAAACTATATAAGATGAAACTGAATCCACAATTCAACCCTCAACGAGACGAGGAGCACACCTCCTCTTCCACGTGGAAGTATCCCCCGTGACAACGGGAGAGTAACTTATCGCCTGCTGACAAAAACAAACAGTAGCCAAGCCATGATCAGATCACTACTAAGCTGTCAGAACAAGGATTGATTCCACAGGCATCCAAGTGCGAATATAACAGGAACTTGTTTTATCCAAGAAGAGATGAAAATCGGAGCCGAAGCTGGTATAATTGAAGCAATACCGCTGTTTAGTTTTAATGGAGCTCAGGATAATTTCTAGGCGTTATGGTTTGTTCCAAGTTATTGCATCTAAGGCAGACAAAAGTGCTCTATACAGAGCTATACATAAGAAAGTCAAAGAACAAAGAAACCCGCACAATTATAGCGCTAGCATTTAAAGCTATGCAACAAAATTTACCTCTTTTAGTTGATCTGGAGTGTTGCACTTCGCCATCAAGGAAGTTATTAACCTCGGCCAAGGATCGGATCCACGGCTATACCTAACAAACACAAGAAAAATCTCTATTAAAGCAACTGTTTACCTGGTGCGCGTGACTTTTCATATCAATTTCAGGCGAAGTTCTATCAAGATTGCCACCGCCTCCCGCTGGAGCGAACAGTTGCATTGTTCTAAATGTGTCAGCAGTGGAAAGAATATTGAAAGACGGCTTGAGGCCAATCCCTCGATCCCTGCGTATCCCCCATCATACCTAACCTGAAATGCATCACCACCCTGTGTGGTTCGATTAGACGAGTTTTGGAAGGGACCACTTTTGGAAACGACTATGTAAGGTAACGTGAACAGTTTCCATTATATTTTAGAGTGGATTTAGTACACAGCACAAAAAAATTTATCCCGTAAAATAACGAAAGAAGCTTTCAAAATTCCAAGCTTCTTCAAGGAGCCAATAACATAATTCTACTCGAACGGGATCTTCGTTTCTGCAAAACCATAAAAGCATGGAGGAAAACTTCATCCTTAACTATCTGAACTACAACTACCTTGTTATTTGTGATTCCATGAGGAATTTTCTAAGATCAATTGTATCGATAATAAATGCTTTTACCTTTTGTAGAGAATGTCCCACTTTTGACGAACAAAGTCCCAGGCCATCCGCCATGTTTCTGGCTCGGAGGCCACTCTGGTGATGACATCTAGAGTGTCCTGGGAACGAATCTTCTCGTTGTCCAATGAATACTGAAGACACCTGGAGCGAGTTACGTGAGACTTTGACGTCAGATGTTCAATCCAATAAAAAGTACAATTTCAACGTTTGACGTTAGATTTACAATTGAAGATATTTTTTTCTGCTGCCCGTTCCCAATGCCCCTAACTCAAATACATTTCTAATAAAACGTCATATAT